>JANFOE010000821.1:130000-200695 GCA_025667525.1 Glebionis coronaria
TTTCATTGTATATATATATATATATATATATATATATATATATATATATATATATATATATATATATATATATATATATATATATATATATATATATATATATATATATATATTATATATATATATATATATATATATATATATATATATATATATATATATATATATATATATATATATATATATATATATATATATATATATATATATATATATATATATATATATATATATATATATATATATATATATATATATATATATATATATATATATATGTATATATATATAGCACTCGACTATATAGGGGCGCGCTATTTTGCAAAACCTCATTTTTAGTACAAAACTTACAGAATCATCTTTTTACTCCTAATAATGCATGATGTACATTATATTGATGCATGATGGCAAATTTGAAAATATATACTACTCATTTTATAAAAATAAATTAAATTAAGGGCAAAATAGGTATTTCCACACATTTTAACCTTTTTCTATTTTTAATCTAAAAGCCTTTTTTAAATATGTTTAGTTTTCAGATTTTTTTTAGTTTTGACTTCTTTCATTGTTACATTTTTTATTGAAAAAAGTGCATATGTGTTGTCTTTAAATAATAGAATATCAGTTTACATACGTTTCTTTCGTACAATTTTTTACATAGATTTCTTTCGTACAAATTTTTAACCAGAATCTAGTTTTAACTTGAAATGATAATTATATCTATGTTTGTGAGCTATATTACATTCGAAAAAAAATAAACAAATCTGATCTCCAAACTTTATAACGTAAAAAAGAACATAATTAGACACAGAAATTGATATCAAGTAAACTATTATTCAAATACAAATGTAAATTGTTAAATATAGATGCAAAAGATTTCAAATCATGTGTGCACTCTTTGAAAAAATGCACGGCATCGAAAACATATATGCACGACATCTCGAACATATATGTACACCGAAAACATATATGTACGGCTCCAAAAACATACATGTATAGCTTCGAAAACATACATGTACGACTTCAAAAACATACATGTACAGCTTCAAAAACATACATGTACGCCACCTAAAATAACAAGTGTGTCCATTGATCATCTTCATCACATATCTGCACCAAAACAAATACAGAACAAACATAAGAGAACTTATTTCAAATTAAACTAATAAATTTAGTTGATAATATAAAACTTAAACAAAAAAATATACTACTGTGATATACCGCCATTCTAACAACATAGAACTGTTTTATATCAAACTAAATCGTAAATCTTGTTGATAAAATAATAGTTAAAGAAACACATGTGACTCGGCTATAATTTATGGTGTAGCAATGTTCGTAGTTCATCCTGCCATCAATTAATGTTTTTATCAAACAAATTACTATGCATAACATTCACCCATCACATTATATCTTATCCTTAGCAAATAAACAATCATATTTTAACCTAATAAAAAATAGACTTTGATGAATTCAATATATAAGCTTTTAATACTTTTTAATCCTTCAACCCTTTTTATAGAAGTAGTTTTCAGACTTCACTGTTTCAAACCATTTAATTTTTCAAATAGTACACCTACAATTAATTTTTAATCCACAAATATATAAGTTATTTTAAATGCCATAACAATCAACTGGGTATACTAAAAATCATACCCGGATAGACGTAGCACCGTTCACGACATTCTTCAAATCATACAAGCGTAATTAAGTGGTGTGGGTTTGATTTTCATGAGTATTCTTTCATCCATCTCACGATGACTAGATCCAAAATCACAAACACAATCTAAAATCATAAATTGACATGGATCTCCGGATCTCGCGGCATAGGTGCTCGGATCGCTTGAATCTTCATATCTCACCATGACCAGATCCAGAAACACGAAGCAGTTTCAAATCACAACTTGACACTCCACGAGCATACAATTCGACTAGTGATTTAAGGAGCTCATGTTAATCAAAACCGGATATAAAAGTCTACTGTATGATGTTTTTCTGGAGATCTAATGAGAGAGAGAGAGAGAGGCGACGGTTATGTTGAGGTCGGATCTTGGTTTATGAAAAAGTTACGTACATGAAACACATATATTAGTTTCCATCATTTTTAAGGAGTTATAAAGTACCTAATTTACCCTTATGTATTTTCTTTTTTCTTAAATTAGTAGTATATATTTTCAAAAATGCCATCTTGCATTGAAGTGAGATACATCATGCATTAATAGGTGTAAAACCTTGGTTCTGTAGGTTCTGTACCAAAAAGAAGGTTCTGCATATAGCACTCCACTATATATATATATATATATATATATATATATATATATATATATATATATATATATATATATATATATATATATATATATATATATATATATATATATATATATATATATATATATATATATATATATATATATATATATATAATCTGGATCGATTGAGAAGGTTTTTCAAAAACCAAAGCTTGTTAACTTTAATTCAAGTTTTTCAAGTGTTGATTCATTTTGATATGATAATAATACAAAATGAGCCAAAAAAAATGAATCAACATTAAAAAAACTCTCGATTTTGCGATATTTATAAAATATTGAATTTACTGCTCAAATTTATTGAATCATTTCATAACTCAATTTTTACAAAGATTTATGAATCAAACTTATGATTTATAGTTTTTATTCACTATTAAATGATGTTAACTAGTGAATCACTGAAAAGTTTTTGAATCAATGGCTCAAACGAAGATTTCTCAAATTTCTCAAAATAAAAACCTACTCAATGGAACCGGAGCCTATATATATATATATATATATATATATATATATATATATATATATATATTATATATAGGTATAATTATGACTTGAAACCACAGTTTTGATCCCAGTCATATCCCAGTCACATCTTTTAGCCAATAGGATTTCATAATTTCCTAGAAAATCTCCAAATTCCACGAATTTTCCGTTTTAAATCGCAGTTTTATGAAAAGCGCGTTTTGGAAACGCAGTTTTGAAAACTGCCCTTTTGAAAATTGCGTTTTGACTTGGGTTGAGCCGGATCAGTTATTAGAAACTAACTTTTTTTACGGAAATTATGTATTAAATTTTGCAAATTCGTAGTTAATTTAAAAAATATTTTTAATAAAGAGTGATGTTAAGATTCGAACACGTGACCTTTGATTTGAATACAACCAGTTTTACCAACAAGGCTAACTAAGTGTTTGTGTTTTCCTATGAAAAAATTTATTAATAAATTAAATCAAAGATATACATGTTAAAATACATCTGCATGATTTATGTAAAGAGGAAACGGGTTATGCATATCTATTCCTTAAATATAGGTTTACAATTAAAAAATAAAAATAAAATACATACGCCTCCTTTTCCACAAAACCTAATTATGTATTTTCTTTTCCCTGAAAAGAATATCAACTTACGTTTGTTTATTGTATTTGCAGAATGTTGGGAGGCTTATTTGCAGAATGATTGAGGCTTACATCGGGTTAAGTGTTGTTTGTTGTTTTTTTCTTTTGATGTTAGGTTTCTGCTAAGGGGAATCCTGATCTGGTTGTATACGAGGTAAAAAAAATGTTAGTTTTTCATAGGTATCACTTTTATGTGTTTTGTTATTGATGATCGGATTGAGTATTAAAAGAAAGTAACCAAAAAAACCCAAAAGAGGGCTCTGCTAGAAACGCTCTCTGAATAATATTACTTCCATAGTGGCAACAAATATCCTCATGAGACAAGCTTCAGATGGACTTCCACGCGGAAAATACTTAAGAACTCAAAGGAATAAAGCCATAAGCAGCTTCCCATATGGTGCTAGAAAATTCTCTATTCCGCCTCAGGCCCAACAGCTTTAGCAATGGCCTAGAGGGTTCAGTCATCCTGAGTTGGTAGTAATATTAAGTCCGAATAATATTAAACAATCTTTTTTGAAATTGCATTAAAATTGTTACTTCGTGAATACTTATTCTGCAAAAAATTTCGTCTCAGCCTGCTCTAAAAGCTCTACAACAGACTAAGATGGAAGATATGTCAAAGTTTCTAACCTTCGTGCGGAACTTGAGGTAAATGCATGGTAGTCAATGTTTGTTAGAAATTTTGGTCTTTATTGATTCTTATATTTTTTTTGTGTATTGACTATTTTTATACCTTTTATTTGACTCAGAACGTAAAAGATGAGACTTTAGGTGACATGGAGCACCTAAAAAAACTTAAATTGAAGCAAAATCTCTTCGTACAACGACACAAATAATGGGTTTGACTTATGAAGAGATGGTAGTCTTTACTTTTCCATAGCAATATGTTGGGTGGCTAAATGGATAAGCTAGGAAACAGCCTGAAGGTCAATATTCATCCATTGACAAATGTCCGCAGCCCTAAGGTTCTCACTTTATGGAGGAAGGTAACTATTCAATTATAGACAAATGTTTGCGGCTTTTTTTAATGCAGAAAAGCAATAAATTTTATGTTGTGTTTATGCCCTTTCTTTTCTTTGTGTATGTAACAGATAGAGATGGCAAATATCAGACCAAACCAAGAAGTGGATCAGTTTGAAAGATGCGTTGACCAAAAAGGACAAAGAGATTTCACAATTACGGCTCTGTGATGAAAATGGTTCACCGTTGTACGACTCCTGGTCTTCAAGGGATTCAATTGGAGAGTCTTCACAATGTTACACGATCACATGAAAAATGTGCAGGTCTCAACGGTCCAAAAGCAGGTTCCGACATTGACAATTCTTTTGAAACCATCCAGATATCACATCCTTCAAGTGACGAGTTTAGAAACCATCCAGAAATAACCATGGTACTAACACTCCCGAGATATCACATCCTTCAAAAGATAACATTGATTCTGGCAGGCGAGGGAGTTATACAAATTCCAACCCGAATGCACATATTTATTACTTAGTTCCTCATTTTTAATTGATGTGTTTTGGTAACCTGCTCTCAAACACACCAGTTTCTACATCTGGTTCATAATAAACCACAACCTCATCTATTGGCTGTTCAATGATCCTCAAATGTTCACCCTCGATTTGTTCAATCGTGGGCCTCTAATCTTCTGTAAGAACTGAAATTTTCATTCTACCCTTCTCTGTTTGACTAACTATATTTGTATCACACTATCAACCTATAAACTGATGATTTTTGCTTAAATTATCCGAACCAGTTTCACATTTTCCAAAACCAGGCGACTCGAAGCTGGTTGTTTACTGCTTGAAAACACAGTAATCAGGAAATAACCTACAACACACATTGCTTAACACCCTGTCAGACTTCTTACTTTTGAAGCCCTGTCTAACGGTCTAAGCCTTATATTATATTCAGTTAAACTTGTAGAATATCACCCTGTTTTTGATGATATGTTTGAATTTGGCCAAGTATATGCTGGTGCAACTATTGGTAAGTTTCAATCTTCAATAGTAATAATTTTTTTAAAAATACAGAGTTCATACATATATGATCCTTATCCTCGCTTGCAGATGTTGCACGCAGATTGACGCAGATTGAATAATCGGCTTTATGAAATTGGCATCAACTGGCCCGGTGGACTACACCACGCCAAAAGGTGCGAGGCATCTGCATATGTTATATCAATGATCTGGTTTTGGGCATTTTGGAGCTTCTCAAGTATCATACAGTGGTTATGTATATTGATATAGATGTTCATCATGGTGATGGTGTAGAAGAAGCATTTACTTCATTGGCAGGTTTCAGGAGACGCTGAACGTGTTGAGTATGTGAAAAAATTGGGTCTGCCACTTCAGGTAGGTCTTGTAATTGAATATATTATAAATATCTAACTGTTTCTTTTTTGACACTAAACTTATAGGGATTTTGGTACAGGTAACTGGTGGTGGAAGATATACAAAAGAAAATGTTGCTAGGTGTGGACTTTTAAAACATGAGTTCTTTTAGACACAGAGCTTCCCAATGGTATGTACTTCTAACGTAATGGTTTCAGTATAATTTGCTTTAGTAGGTCTCCATATTTCATATTTTAAGATTAGCACTGCATAGCTAAATTGTATTTTGCAAAGCTACTTCTATCGGTCAAAATTATACTTTTCCCAGCAATGAAACCCCTCATCAAAGGTACATCAGTAACACCAAGTATCAGTGTGTTGGATGCTTATCATACATGTTCGACGTCTAGCGAACATATGTTTAATCTCTAATTGTTTTTGGTGAAATTTGTGTTGTCATGTGCTTCCTCATGCCGCAGTTCTAGAAGAGTATGTGAGAGCTCGCAATTTGGTTATGCTGAAACGCATAATAATAGCTTATAGTAATGTGTTTTTTTAATTATGTTTTTGGCTTTTTGATAACCCAGAACAATTAGAAATGGAATATGAAAAGGATCTCCATCAACAGCAGGAACAAAAAAAATACAAAAATGGGGAATAAAAAAGAATGCGCGCTGGTTTATCATTATACAAAACCCAATGGCCGTAGACTCGTAGTGCAGTCCCTAAAAAATTTGTAAAAGCTCCTACAGAAGTATAGCACTATAGCACTATAGCCACAGTAGCATAACTATCAAGTATTGTCACCCAAGTAATGTGCTGCTTAGATATTTTTCAAAACTACCTGAGAAGGATTATAAATCTTTACCATCCTCTCTAGCTGCTACCTTCTCAGTTTCTTCCAAAAAAAAATTTAGCACTTATGCTGAATGCATCACTTCATTTTTGATACACCTTAGATTCAAAAAAGGAGGAAGAGAAGAAGTAAATTATAGCCAAGATCAGAACAAATGCTCAAGTCATACGAGTAATAATTCTACTACTCACTTAATTGCAGTAGTTAATCTTTTAAACTTGATTATATTGACAAGCTATTATTGTTGTTCTTTCAGGCAGCCTACCCCTTCCAAGCGTCACATATTATTTCCGAGTAGTGCAGATGGAAAAATAACTTGACGTTCCGAAAATTGAACATGGAGTACTTATTGTCATTCGCGAGAACATTCAGGTTGATCATCGGCTTCCAATGTGTGTTGACCCAAATTATGGAAGATGGAGAGAAATTATGTGGGAAAGAAGTAGATAAATATTTGTCGCAGGTCTGTTTGGTGTCTGCAACCCTTCCTTCCTAATGAAATATTTGAGATGACAAGCAAGTTCATGACTGAACCTGTTCAAATTCTTGTAAAACGTGATGAATTAACTAACTCTTGAGGTAAGGCATATCTCACTTAAAAAAATCTTAACTGCCAACATTTCCTTTTGTTAGATATGTTTGCATTGCTATTGCATGGAATAAACAATTTTGCCTTTGAAAGGGAAACTTGGAAGTTTGACGTGATTTATATGATACCCTTACAAATAGACAATAACAAGTTGTACCAAGCATACTATGGATTTTGTTTTTTGGTTTTTTTGTACTATATGATTACATATGTGACTGGTGCGGTACCAATATGTCCGCTCCAAAATGTTAAATATAAACTGATACTCTGGTAGTGTTCCTATTGTATGTTCGAATTGGTGTCATGCTTCGAGACAACATTAGACATCTGTCCATCGTCTTTATTCAATATCATAAACGATCTGATGAAGACCATATAACTCACAAGTACGTTTAAATAAGTATTAAATATTCAACAGGGGCATCATACTCTTTCTACCCCCATCGTGGATTTAGTTTCTTTTTTTGGTCAACTGATCTTTATGTGGAGTGAACTTTCGGGGGTCCACGAGTTTCAAGTAGGTTCGTTAAAAAAAAAGTGGATGATTAAATGGATATTGAGCACCACAATAATTTGGTCAGCGTACCCCTACCATGGTATCAATGTTGTTTGAAAGCCAATCCAGTCCCTCGTATAGACCTACACTAACCCTTTGTATAAAAAAATAACACTCCGATTACAAGTCAATTTAAGTATGTTTTTCTTTTCCACAATGACAATGACTATATAAGTAATTTCCTATTTTTAAATATGTCATGAAACGAAGCACGTCATTTTCATCAAGATCCTCAATCATCGCATGTAATGTCTTGTTGTGACATAAAAGAAAACACGGTATACTCACACAATTTGGCATATATTTATGGATGGAAAAGAAAGCCGGTTAATGATTCGACTAGTATTCTAAAAATCAGTATTTCTCAAACCTATCTGACGATTCGTAACCGATTTAATAAAATGAATGAGATTAATTAAAATTGATGAAAAACTGATTAAAACTAAATCAATCCGGTTCAAATCAATCTCATCCGGTTAAAACCGATCTGATCCGGTTAGAAAAATCGACTAAAATTTAACAAAAAACCGGTCTCAAACCAATCCGATATAAGTCAAATTGATTGACTTAAACCCAACCAGTTTTAAAAAGAATCATATTGTATTAATCACATGAACTCGCCTTGAACATGAACAAGTGGGCATATATCTCCCAATAAGCAATTTATTTCACTAAACAAGTTCGTTGAAACGGCCGAGCATTAAAAGTATAAAAAATTTAAACAAAACATGTGTGTTAGGTAACTCAAGACATAAAAATATTACACACACTGCCAACAAACATAAATAAGATACAAAATGTGTCTTAGAATTCTTTTGAAAAACTTCAAATTGTTTAACAAATTATATTACACGGACTTCAAAAAACTTAAGTATTTTGAATTTAAAAAATATCGAATTGATTTTCAGTTTTTTTAATATCTATTAATTACATAAATTTAACGTTACTTTAACGTAAACTATAACTAAAACATACTAAATAATTAAATTATAAATTCAATAAACTAAAAAGTCACAAACCATAAGTAAAATACAAAATGCCCTTTAGAATTTGTAAAATTTTTTGAATTGTTTAATAAATTATATTATTTGGACTTTTAAAATTTTTAAAAGTATATATATTTTTTAATTTGGATTGACTTTTGAGTTCATTAAAAAGTATCTATTTTTTACATAAATTTTGACGTTACTTAAGCATAAACTATTACTAAAATATACTAAAAATTAAATTACAAATTCAATAAACTAAAATCACACAAACCATAAACACTCCGAAACAAAACAAAAAAACGATCCCGCCCGTTGGGCGGGTTACGACGCTAGTATATATATATATATATATATATATATATATATATATATATATATATATATATATATATATATATATATATATATATATATATATATATATATATATATATATATATATATATATATATATATATATATATATATATATATATATATATATATATATATATATATATATATATATATATATATATATATATATATATATATATATATATATATATATATATATATATATATATATATATATATATATATATATATATATATATATATATAGGGGAGCGATCAAATAAAAAGACTTTTTTTTTGTGAGAAGGATAAGAAGGATTTTCAGCCATTGATTTAAAATCAATGGATGCGATTAAATCAAAATCCTAACAAACTAACTAACTAACTAACTAACTAACTAACTAACTAACCATCTAAACGTGTTTTTTTAAAGTTCTTCAAAAATTATGAAAAAATTCCAGTAGATCGGGAATCTTGTGCAAAAAACTTTTGTGAAAAAAGTTTTTTTAATTTGAAGTTTTTTACGCTTTTTTAATGCACAAAAACGGAATTTTGATGCACAAAAACGTTTTCTTTTACGTTTTTTAGGTTTTTTGTGCATTAAGAATTCATTTTTATGCCCAACTTCTTTTGACTTTTTGCTTTAAAATATGATTCCGCATCAAAATATAATAAATTGAAATTTTTTGAATGAAAAAATTTTGTACACCAAAATTCACGTGTTTGTGCATCAATTTTTGTTTTTTGTGCATCAGAAAAACGTAAAAAACTCAAAATTAAAAAACGTTTATTCACAACTTTTTTAGGCACCAACAAATCCGACCATTTGGAATTTTTTCAGAATTTTTTGAAGACTTTTTTAAAATCATGTTTTGGTGGTTAGTTAGTTAGTTAGTTAGGTATATGGATTGATCTTATCCATTGATTTTAAATGATTGGCTAAAAATCCTTCTTATACTTCTCACCAAAAAAGTCTTTTTATTTTAACTCTCCCCTATATATATATATATATATATATATATATATATATATATATATATATATATATATATATATATATACATATATATATATATATATATATATATATATATATATATATATATATATATATATATATATATATATATATATATATATATATATATATACTATATATATATATATATATATATATATATATATATATATATATATATATATATATATATATATATATATATATATATATATATATATATATATATATATATATATATATATATATATATATATATATATATATATATATATATATATATATATATATATATATATATATATATATATATATATATATATATATATATATATATATATATATATATATATACACACTAGCGTCGTAACCCGCCCAACGGGCGGGTTCGTTTTTCTTGTTGCTCCAGAGGATTTATGGTTCGTGCGTTTTTAGTTTCTTGAATTTGTAACCTTTAGCATATTTAGTTATTGTTTACGTTTAAGTAACGTTTATTTTTCGTCAACGGGCGGGGTTGTCTTTTTTGTTTTGTACGAACTGTTAAGGATGACCTGTGACCTAGTGACTCAATCGAGTTAGAAGGGTTTGGTTCGTAAAGCTTTTTTTAACAACGTAGGTCAATCCGTTATATTGATTGGCAGTCGGTAACAGTTTTTGTTGAAATGGAACTAACATTTGATTGTTTTAGGGTTTCTCCCACCCAATGGTTGAGTTCTATTCCATGTTAGTCTTTGGACATACACAAATCAAAAGTTGTGTGCTGGTTCGTATATGTTTTTTAAATTAATGTTGGTTTGTTACATTAGTTGGCAGTTGGATATATAGTTGTCCTTACTATAAAATCATGTTTATTAAAATGATACTAACTTTAGTTAGCATTAGGAACTGGCCCACTCAACGGACGAGTTTGGTCTCCTGTTAATCTTTGAACATACGAAAATACTAAGTGCATTATTTTTATAAAAATTTTAAATTTGAAATATAATTGGTTTGTGCTGAAACTGATGAATATTAAACTTTTAAATTAAATTTTAAAATTCTAGTTATAATATTTTGTAATTAATTTTTCACTTATATTAAATAATAAACTTATATATATTTGTCCTCAAAACTCATATTCATCCTTCAACCGTGACTTATAGAGTAGATATTCAAAGATCATAAAAAATATATTATAACTTAACATCATCCATAAACATTACTTAGATAAATGCAAAAATTGATAACAATCTTGTCACATTCAATATGGCAATGACAACTATTGTTTTCTTTTCTTGTGGACTGTTTATACGAGGCGTACTAACATTTTGTAGTACGTCTAACATTTTATAATATTTATATTATTAGTCTTGGATTGCAACTAAAAGGTTAATAAATACGTATATAACATCTTTTTAGTATTTATATTATTATTTATGTAATGTTTTAAACTGATACATATATAATAAGTAAGTGAAAGGTTAATGGAAAGAAACAAAACTAAGATGGTTTTATCTATGTTTATATTATTTTATAAAACATTTGGTACCTTCTTAAAATAGCAAAGTTAAAAATTTAGACTTTTTTACCTACTAAATAAAGCAAGTTGTTGATATTTTCATCAACATTATATATTATAACTTTTTTCAAATAACTTTTTGAAACAAACTTTTAAAATAACATTTTTCTTTTTATTTATTATTTTTATAATCTAATTTCATTATATTTTTTTAAAAATTTTGTTCTTTTTAATTCGATATCCATTTTGATAAATTTTTATTAATTTTTAGTCTTTTTCAATTTTAGTGGTTTTTTAATACGATTTTTTATAACTTTACAATGAGTAAGAGATTAATATTTGTTAGTCTCAAAGTTCGTTAAATACTCGCCGTCGCGTTACACGAATACAATTCTAATATTTATAATATACGTTTAAGCATTCGTTACTGACATGTTGTATTTTTGACATAATTCATGAAAATACCAAACAATGGAAGGCATACTTACAAACTCAAAAGCAATGTTTCATTAAGATATTATATCTTGCAGATAGCACTTGAATAAAACCTTACCCGAGTCAAGCGTGGTTCATTCAACTTTTGTATCAACATTTTATTTTATTAATGTTTAAAAACCAAACAATATATTTTATTTATTTTAAATCGATTCTGTAAACATATTCTCAAAATTTAAATGAATTATTAAAATAGATAAATACACAATCTCACATATCTCATTTATATAATATAATATTCTAACGACTACAAATTAACCAGTATCTAAACTTAGATACTACGTATAAGTAGTCAGCGATCACTTTACTGAACCATAAATATAAGAGTACCTGATACCAATATTTTCAAACCCGGTTAACTGGTTGATTTGGTTCCGGCTAAAAAAACGGGTCATATTGACTCGGGTTTCATATTTTCGAAACCCGGTTTGACTTGTTCGGTTTGGGATGACTTGGGTCAATCTAGTTCTCAAGACCCGACCAAGTTTTGATTTTTTCGAGTTCTTTTCAAAAAAATATGTAAATTTTACGTAGTTAAGATGAAATTTTATTTTTACATATTATATTGGTTAATAAACAATTTATATTTTTAATTACGAGATTTTTATGGTTTTTATATATAGTTTTTGTTAATTATTAAAAAATTATTTTTTTTTAAATCAGGTTATCTCGGGTTCACTCGAATTGACTCGAATCCAATAAATCGATCGATCAGGTCAATTTAAAAACTGAGTTTCAAAACATTGCCCGATACTCAAGTAGATTCTCTTTGAGATGGAAGTATAGATATGCATATTGAGACAAAACCAGTGTTGATGAAAACAAAAATCAATCTATTATTATACGGAGTATGTTTTACCTATAATTTAATAATTAGTTTACTTTTACGATTTGCCTACCATTTTGTCCCTTGTAAAAGATTAGGTCTTTCTGATATTATTTAAGAGAAACCTGCATGATCTATATGATTGAGTTTCACATGTAGCCAAAAACACAAATAAACAACATTGTCTGAAATTATAACTCAAATAAAGATGGACCTTTGTTCAAAAAAAAAAAGATGAAGCATAACTTTGGTAACACGAATATTGGCTGACAGAATGGGAAGGAAATAGAAACGCTAAGTTGTTAACTAAGCAGATAAGTAACTACAATACGTTTTTAGATAGCAAAATAAAAATGCCACCCGTCAAAATACTCATAACAACCCAACTACCACTACCATGATCCCTCCCTTATTGTATCCGTTTAAAACTGGCTGCTAACATCACTCCTGCGGCCATGCCATTGCATATCCTGGCCCACTGGGCATCAGGCTCCATAAAGAAGAACGACAAAGCCCCCAAACCAGTAGCAATAGCTATCGCTAAAGTAAACAAAGCAACAATAGTCTGTGAAACATTACCATTCTCACCCTTACTCCCATCAAGCTCATTCGTGGTCGTATTAGACTTAAAAATTTCATATAAATTGTTGCCATCTATCACACATTCACACTTCCAGTCGCCATACCGCCACCATAGTTTTAAAACACAAGATATATTAAAGAACTGGGATTTTCATTTTACACATACTTTTAAAACTACCGTAGAAATTCTTTTTGAAGTAGGTCAGATTGGGCTCACTTTACCGGTTACAGATTAGAAAACACAATTTAAATAGAGTCAGTTGTTTTTTTTGGTCATGTTGGGGGGTTAGACACTGATATTTTGTTAGTTTTATCACCTAGGCATTGTTTTAAATCAGCATTGATGTATATAAATTGCTATGTACAGAACTGGTATGGATCTCCCTACGTGTGGGATGACAAACAGTCAAGAAACAGTACTTTCAGTAACTGGCCACCTCTTTTATAAATACACTTTCTCCATAACTGGTATAGATTTCTTAAAAAGTGTGACTTCTCCTTTGTATACCTTGCCTGATGCACAATTCCCAATAGTATGTTTATCATTGAAGTTGTCTTTGGCAGACTTCACTTGACCTCCTCATAGACAGCAAGTGCATAAGCAGAAAGCTTTATTGATATTAGCATTTACATCTAGGCTATCACAAAAAATATCCAAAATCTGAATATCAAACAGGAGTGATGCTTCAGGCAAGGCACTGCCTTCCCGCTGCATATCAAAACAAAGTCAACAATCAACATCTTAACAATATCTACTAATAACGTAGATTGATTTTTCAAATAAAGAAGGCCATGGAAAGTCGTTTAGAGATTGTTTTACCTGGCAACGATTATTTGATAATTTCAGTGATTTTCCTAATTCTAACCAGCACTAAAGATCAAAAGTACGTGTAAACATCAGTAAGGCGTGATCCACCTATATTGGACCATTGAACTGTCTGAAGCAACCAATAGCAGCAGTAGGTGTCAATTAGCATTCCTACAAACTCAATAACAAATCCGACATATTCGATTTCTTCCAACAATAACTATGGAAATAAGGACTGTGGAAAATGGGATGACGTGTGACGTTGATAACATAACTGAAATCAAACCTCATACTTGCCACTAACATAAAAGCATTAAATATAGAAGGATATTGTGGGTTACCTATCTATCCATCTACACATAAATAAAATTTTAGACTTAAGAATAAAGAAAGCCACCAACACCTGAAGCATTGCAATAATCATTTACCTTCTTGCAATAAGGTTTTGTTACGCTATCGTCACTGGTCGAACCATTACAGTTTATAAGGTCACGATTAAAGCAATTTGTTAGAATTGCACCTTGTATCATATAAAATGATCAAGCTTCCGGTTACTAAAGCTGGTTTCGGATACTCTTAGGTGTTTTGGTTCTCAAGAAATCTGTAGTTCAATTTGGTCTATTGAAGAATTGAAGACTGAATGTTCTTAGTTGCAGTCACCCATTTGTAGACACAATAGATAATTGATCATCTAAGAAAGTATCTAGAACGACTATTTTATAATTTCAGTGATTTGCATAATTCAAAACAACACTAATGATGAAAAGTACATGTAAACATCAGTAAGGCGTGTTCCACCTATATTAGACCATTGAACTGTCTGAAGCAACCAATAGTAGCAGTAGGTGTCAATTAGCATTCCTACAAACTCAATAATAAAGCCGACATCTTGGATTTCTTCTAACAATAACTATGGAAATAAGGACTGTGGAAAATGGAATGGCGTGTAACGTTGATAACATAACTGAAATCAAACCTCATACTTGCCACTAACATAAAAGCATTAAATACAGAAGAATATTGTGGGTTACCTTCCTATCCATCTAGTAATCTTTGCTTCAGTTGACACTCTACTGCAACAAAAAAATAAATATGTCGATTTTTTTTATTTCAAGCAGTCATCAATTCTCTCATATATCATTTTCAACAGATTAGTGCAGTAACCAATTTACCAATATTGAAAGGCAATTTAGTTTGGTTGTTGTGTAAAAGTTACTTACAGTGAAGCGCATTTTCATATATCTTGTTGCCGACAGATTTGAATGCCATTGTCCGTATACAAATTTACAAGAAAAATTTACTCTCTGATTTTACTCTCCATATGCTTATTGTAAGGGTAACTTCTATACCACTTCTCCATATGCTTATTTAACTCTCCATATGCTTATTGGTTTCGTCGATAGCTATACGTACAGGTGAAACCACCATTGTTTCTCCATTGTGCGCATTCCTATTTTATGGAGTTCTCTATAACTTCATAGAAAAGAAATTAGAATTTAAGAATTCGTGTTACAGTAATATCTAAAGATTTGGCAACCCATTTTAGCCAGAACCTGACTGTAGTCCAAAACTCAACTCTAATTCTTTTTTTAAGGTAGTTGCACAGTGAATAAAGAAGTAGCAAGAAATCATGCATCTAAATAACCAAGCCAATAATTCTTTTTTAGAGTATATATGTAGCAATGATAGCAGTTTTCTAAGGGCATATATATGTAGCACACTGTACAGAACTTAAGTTACAGCTAAGAGTTTGCATAACAATAGAATGCACTATTTGCCATTGATCAAACTATTTCTCTCATCTAGAAGAAAAAATAATCAAATCATGAAAATGAGATCACTCGATACCTGTTGATCCTTCAAGGTACCCATAAAACCTTTTGCTGCTTTTCTTTGTGTACCAAATGTACTTGAAGTCTGTTGATTTTGTTCTGCATTTTTAATACCATTTTGATCATCAGCATATGATTATTGGTTTTCGTCTCTTGATCTTCTTGACAGCTTTTGTATATTAGCTTCTTTCTGGATGCAAATAAACAAGATTCATGGGCATGTCACTTTGAGAATTGAGTTCCAAGTATCAAACAGAACATGCAAAACCAAAAATTTATATACGAATGTTACAGTATTTTCTTACATTGAACATATCATACTATCATTCGATGAGAGTTTCCCCAACTTCAAAAGAATACATATGTTTACTAAAAAAATCCCTAAGATCAAGCAAGTAAAATTTTTGATGAATCTGAGACTATTTTTATTGACAACTGAACCATTCGCTACATGACATCACAAAGACAGAGCTATTAGTAAAATGCAATGAGCCATAGCTAGAGCCTGAACTTTTCAACACGAACTTTTCATACACTATGGTTATTAATGAAAAAGAGGCGGTTATTGGTTATACACAGTTATCCAATTCTGTCATAACCAAGTCCACCTTGACTGCTTCTGGGAATCTAGAACGTTCAGTGTAGCAAGAAGATAAGAAAATATGGGAGGTTATCATGACAACACCAAAAGATACGTGTGACAACTACAAAACCTGTGGTGCTTATGGAAGCTGAAACACTGAAGATGCGCAAAAATATTTGTGCTTAGATGAGGCAAAATTTAAGCCGATAAACAAAATGGGTTGGGTAACAGGAGACTGGACAGGTGGTTATGCGAGGAGAATACTGTTGTATTGTAAAAATGGTAGAGATGGATTTATCAAGTATTCTAAGGTAAATTTCAAGATACACACACTTCATGGTTTAACAACACAATGTATTTAACGTAATGTAAAGCATTATGCCTTAATTATGAAAGAGTGTGAAGTAATACTTGCTTTGAAGTCAATAGGCAGATAAATGAAATCATAAGTGCCTTGATTATGTTCATTGATAACTCCCAATAGCACTGCTGAGCTATACCTGCAGAAATAAAACTCGATTATATAGATGTAATAAGAGAAGGTAATTCAAACCAAATAAAGAATGAGATCACATATACAAATATTGACATACTTATTAGGAATGTCTTTTATCATCAATGTTGTCCTGCAGTCTTCCTCACATAATACACGTTTAGTATCCAGTTCATAGTTTTTCTCGTCTGCAAAACATGAATTAAACAACGGGGTGTTTGGTTTCTAAGTTTAAAGTGAAATAAACAGAAAAAAACAACAATTAATAAACATAAAATGGATTAGGGTTTAAAAGTAATACAATTAAAAGATGGATCGAACAGTAAATCAAACGAAAAAAAACAAAAATTAAAAACAATTAATTAAGAAAAAATGGATTAAGGTTTAAAAGTAATAGAATTAAAAGTGGATGATTGAAGAAAAACAGGATCAAATGTGTTTTTATTAACAAATACCAAAGATCGAATAGTTTGATTTTGGTTTTTGGATTAAGATTAAGAAACCGTTGAAAAGGGGAAAAAGTATCGTGTGTGTGTTTTTTCACCCCGCGTGTGTGTGTGAAAAATGGAAAAAAAATGGGAAAAAGGAAAAATACCCATTATATATAGTCGTGGTATCAAAACGTGATTTTTTTAGAAAATGCGTTTATAAAAACTGCGTCCCGCCCAGAATGTGGTAAATAAGAAAAAAAGTGAGATTTTTTTAGCAAATACTCAAATCCTTTTGGTTAAAAGATGTGACTGGGATATGACTGGATTAAAAACTGTGGTTTCAAGTCATAATTATACCTATATATATATATAATATATATATATATATATATATATATATATATATATATATATATATATATATATATATATATATATATATATATATATATATATATATATATATATATATATATATATATATATATATATATATATATATATATATATATATATATATATATATATATATATATATATATATATATATATATATATATATATATATATATATATATATATATATATATATATATATATATATATATATATATATATATATATATGTATATTATATATAGGTATAATTATGATTTGAAATCACACTTTTTAATCCAGTCATATCCCAGTCACATCTTTTAACCAATAGCATTTGAGATTTTCCTAGAAAATCTCGAAACTTTCCTAAATTTCGCCACTTTTGACTAAAAATCGTTTTTTACAAAACGCTGATTTAAAAAACTGCGTTTTTATACCACATGTATATATAATAGTAAAAACTAAAAAAAAATTCATTTTTTGACCACACAACCAGAGGAAAAACACACACAAACCCTAAAGCCGTCACAATACACTCTTATCTTTATTTTCCCCAAAATCCTTCTAACCCTAATTCATTATTCATGATTTATTCATTATCTTCATCATCCTGAATCCAAATCAAATTCATTCATCATTCATTATCATCACATCATCATCCTAAATCCAAATCAATCAACCCTTGCTATCACTCCAAGAGTGTTTGTTTCACTCTATCATTTTCTTCTTTTAATTTATGAAATCAATATCCATAGATAATAACATCACAGGATTGATTTATAGCAGATAAGTAGAAAAGTATCGATATGGTTTGGTGTCCAACTGTACACTTAAAATATTAAGTTATTATGATTTTTGGCTAGATTAATGTTTGATAGTAGTAATAGGTAAACTTTTTTATAATATCTTTTTTCGTGACAGATAATAACAAGGAAAAAAGGATGGAAATAGCAGAAGGTATGCATTTGTTACGATGACTTCTACTGAAGAGGCGCTTTCTGCAATTAAAAAATAGATACCCGTCTACAGCCTTTTTCCATTGATTTGCTTAAATGTCATTTTTAAATGTTGTTATCCCAAATTCTTATATGATGAAATTCATTTTTTATATTAAAATATGTAGGGAGGAACTATCTGCACGCATTGGATCTCACGTGAATCTTGTGTAGGAGGTACTAGCAGCAGTAAATCAAGTACGTGAAGACGTCACTTATAAATCAAGTCCATGAAACTTGAGTACTGGCCTATTATTAAGCTAAAATTTCACATACTGGCCTATTGTTAGGTAAGTTTTTATTTTAGGTTTCTATTATTTTTTGTTTATAACATGTCTTATAGCTATGACCATATAGCAATAATGACGGGAGCAAGGGCTTCAATTTGAATAGCACATATCGGCCTATTGTGAGGTGACTTTTTATTTTAGTTTTCTATTATTTTTTGTTTTTAAGATATCTTGTAGCTGTGATCCTACAGCAATAACGAATGAAGCATATCGGGCTACGATGTGAATGAAGACTCCAAGAACTCGCTGGAATAGAAAACTATTTGTGAGCTGGCGAAGAATGATTATGATTTCGGACCTTATGGATATTACGGTTTGATTTCATGATGAAATAAGTGAACCTACTTTTTTGTTTGATAAATCATATTGTATTGTTCCTTGAGCAATACATTGTCGATCTTAGTGTGACTCTTATAAAACTAACAATGTGTTTATGTTTATGCAGGTAGCAAAAAAGATTTTAGTATACTGATCGTGACAAGGTAACTAAGCTTGATTAGCTGATGCATTAGACCGACGGACTTATAAATATCTACAGTCCACCAAAACATTCAGACTGTGGGCTAAAGCATCTCTTGAGAGGGCTAAAGCATTTACCGAGATTGAAATTCATAGTATTTGAAATTGAATTCTGATCAGGTGATGTTTCTTTTTATCCTGTAGGAGGAAACTCTAGAATCTAAGCTTGACATATTATGCATGGGTATATGTTTTCTGATTTTAATAGCGTAAGATTACTAAAGCAAATTCTCAGCTTATTGCAGTGATCAGGATGACATGGACTTATTTGGGATATAATATAATAACCTTTATAGGCTCAATTCAAAACGGGTGGTTTTCTATGGGTTGGCTTCAGCGGCCACTTTTTTACTTCGAAGTTTTTCATCAGAATAAGTGTATGTGTTTCATGGGTTTATAAATCGTTGTTTGACTTTCAGTAGTTTTGGTTGGGTACGACTTACATATAAAGGCCAAAATTCGCTACTCTATCACCTTTAATGAAGGAAAATTTGTTCTTGCACCCCAAACCCCTGTGGTCCTCTTCATGTATCGATCATCTTTCATTTTTCTCTTCAATCCCTCCCTAGTTATATGTTCTTTTTACTGTAATCTGGTACACATTTGATACTAATAAGCTTTAATGAATATTGTACACCCTGCTTCTTTGTGGCTTTGATAGAACTAAAAACAACATACTCTGTATTACATAGGCTGAATATGGTTTATAATGGGTAGACTTTTTCTCTTTGCTTGACCTTATATGGTCATTCTTACCCTTCATTTACCAGGTTCTGTGGTTCAATGTGTTGTTAATTTTTTTTCCAAAGAGTAATGGTAAATCCTCCTACAATATCTTCCTACTTATCCTCCTACCCACACCAAATTAAAACACATGTAATCCACTAATTCTCTTTCTTAATTTCATTCATTGATCAATCTATTTGTCATAATCATAAAAGTAAGAAGATATGTAGGCATATCAAGTAGGAGGATAAATCATTTTCCAATTAGTAATTGTCCTATTGCACAGGTGAACAAGATTCTGGCAGCAAGCTTAATGGCTTTGAGGCCTGTTTTTTTCTAAGAACTCAAGGTAAGATCAATTTTCCTAAATCATTAACTTTATTTAGTCCTCCCAAAACCAGTACACGAAACCCCGATGTGGATCATATTGGCGAGGAAGTGTTTCCAAAGGTTGGGCTTAAGGATGTTCCAAAACTAGTCAGTGCTCACCGTCATACGATTATTCTGCCTCCGTACAACGATAACCACCTGTTCAAAAATTACTATCCTGCTACTGGATTTACATGTAGCCTCCTGAAACCGAGGAAATTGTCTATAACCATGTCCAGCAGTCACAATGGGTGCGTCTGGTTGATTGGTGATGAGCACTCTTTACATCTCATTATGCTTCATATCACTGTTATCTATTTAAGTATAATCGCGTAACAATATTTTTGCTTTATCAACGATTGTTCAAAAGACTTAGTACATAGGAGATTGTCGCTGATTTTGAGCCAATGTTTTGATACCTTCGTTGTTGAGAAGAAAGGTACCCTATCAATATATAGATAAATAACTATTTCTATTAAACAAATGAATCTGTCGTACTTGGTGTATTTCTGTTTATTTACCTTTTGTTGTTTTCCTTTCATTTGCACTAGATTTGGGCTCCCAAGGATTCGGTGATCTTCTTTCTTGCATACGAAGCAATAATATTCCCTTTAATTCAGAATATGCACCTTGTGGTTACTACGTATTAGTTTTTATATCAGATTCAAAGTATTATGTAGATAATAACTTTATCCATCTCATGTTTCCTTTACAGACTTAAAGAAACAACTATCGTACCTAATATCAGTCTTAAATCTATTTTTCAGCCCAGTTGAGGCGAATCTATTATGCAGTTCAAATGCGATTTTGGTTAATGGGACTGAAGTTCCAAGTGAAGATACGTTCTTGGTTCGGTGCAAAAGTGAAATAATTCGTTGCCACGATTCTGAAGGTACTTAATTTCACACTATTTTCCCCTCTTTATTTGTATTAATGATTATGGTTTTAGAGCATACACAAGCAATAGGTGCGATAGATGGTATGTTGGAACATTTCTCATAATTCATTGCTTATGAGATTATGAAGTTAAACTTATGGACATAAATAAGTTCATAAGGTTTTTTTTGGTAAAGGGTTTCCCCGGTAAATATATTAACCAAGAAAACATTGAAGTACAAAGGAATGTGGCTGAGATACCACATTAACCGCATGCTACGGGCAGCATGTTAACATGTGGTTATGCAAAAACATAAACACTAACTAAACTAGAACTACAATAGAAGTAAACTAGATAGAAACCAAGATGCAAACATGAAGACACGCATTCTCTTCAACTTCCAACAGCACCACGATAGGAGCAAAGGAAATCCAAATGAGCTTGCCTCCTTAAAAAACCTTGCCAAAGAAAACCCAGTGGGAAAAACCTTGGACAAGGAAAAAAGAGTACAACCCTCACCCAGTACTCCCATCGTGAAAAACTCTAAAGCTCGGCACCCTCCATTTGTCAAGCAGCAAACTCGACCTGGTAGACAACTTCTTAAAACGAAACGAAATCAACTTCAATCGAATAGTATTATAAATAATCTGAACAAGCTGATCAACCGCCATCTGCTTTCTTGAAAAGTCTTGAATTACGTTCCATCCATATAAAGTACGCAGTAGCAGCCAACACAAGACGTGAAAGGATGCTAGGGCAAGACTTTCCTTTAGAAATTGGAATAACATAAGCTAATATATCATCATTTCGAGGGGGGACGCTATCCATATCACAGAGGACCCGAACCTTAGACCAAACCTGCATAGAATAAGAACATTCAAAGAAAAGATGGTCATGAGAATCCGGCACCAATTTACACAGAGGTCATCAAAGAAGGCTTAAATCCACCAAAGGGCCAACATCCCATTGCCTAAGCCGATCTTGAGTCTTCAATTTTCTTCTAACCACTAACCACAAGTGAATAGAGTGACGAGGAATACGATGAGCGAACCAAAAAGCATGGTACCAATAACCATCACAGCCCTATACCGTATGGAATCTCATGCTAATGAAACTGAAAAAGGATGTAAAACCCCATTTATATCCCGCCACATCAAATCATCATCCTTATCATCTTTAATAACAGGGACAGGGATAGAGACAATATTCGGAAATGTAGCATTCCACTCCTGCGGCCACTGCCAAATACCATCAATGATAAGATCCCTAAACATATTAGAAAGAGATAGCCCCGATCTTGTGATGCTACGAACCGTAAGAACGTCCCGTAAGGGACACAAATCTGGCCAATTATCAAACCACATAGAAGCAACCTTACCACTATTAATCTTGTACCAAATAAACTAACGAATACGTGATCTAATCTGGAGAAGTTTTCTTCAGCCCCAACTCATATCACCTATACATGGAATGTCCCAAAAACTTCTATCCTTTAACTTGTAAGAATAAATCCATTGAAGCCATAAAGAATCTTTACGAGTAAGGATACACCAGATATGAGAAACCATTAAAGCAGCATTAAAATCAGAAAGCTTACGCATACCAAGGTCACCTTCATAGAACGGGTACAGACAGAGTCCCAAGCAACTTTAGCCTTACCCTTCTTCATTTCACCTTGACACCATAAGAAACCTCTCATAAGTTGTTCCAAATCATGAATAATCCGAACAGGTAAAACAAAAACAGACGTCCAGTAAATATGCATAGATGAAAGCACTGAACGAACTAACTGGAGTCTTCCTGCTAAAGAAAGAAACTTATTGCGCCAATCATTTACTCTACTCTCAAGCTTTTCTACAAGGACTTTACAATCCCTATATAGAAGCCTAGACGAAAGGAGAGGAACACCAAGGTATCTGACAGGTAACACGCCTTCAGCAAAAGGCATGATATGTAAAATACTACTTTTAACAGCAGTGGATACATTACAAAAGGAAACAGTGCTCTTAGGGATACTTGGAACCAAACCCGAAGCTATCTTAAATTCCTCCAACGCATCCATAATAACCTGCACAGAATCCAAGTGACCCCTAGCAAACAAGAAAAGATCATCTGCAAAACATAGGTTTATAATACGTTGCTGCTCACATCGGTAATGAATATAGAACTCCTCCGCATTAAGAACCCTCCGTTGCAACATGAGAGAAAGAATCTCCATAACTAAAGTGAAAAGATACGGAGACAACGGATCACCTTGTCGGAGACCTCTTTTTCCTTGAAACCAACCATATAGATTACCATTAATGCAAATAGAATAAGAAGTAGTAGAAACACACGTCATTATCCAATCAACCATTAAATGGTGGAATCCAAAACCAATCAGAATGTTACGAAGAAACTGCCAGTCCACCGTATCATAAGCTTTCTGGATATCTACCTTAAAAGCACATCTTGGAGGACCAAATTTTCGATGGTAATTTCTCATCAACTCTTGCGTCAATAAGATATTATCTGAGATCCTACGACGCGGAACAAAAGCAGACTGATTAATATTAACCAAATCACCCAAATCACCTTTAATACGGTTAGTAATTATCTTGCTGATGCATTTAAAAATAACGTTACAACAAGAGATGGGGCGATAATCAGTAATCTTATTTGGGACAGAAACCTTAGGGATAAGAGCAATGATAGTATGATTAACCTCTTTAAGAAGTTTTCCATTAGAGAAAAACTCACTAATAGCACATGTAAAATCAGCACCCACAATATCCCAGGACTTCTTAAAAAAAGCCGCAGTAAAACCATTCGGACCAGGCGCTTTATCATCACTCATGGAAAATAACGCGATTTTAATTTCGGAATCAGAGATGACTCTAACCATATGGGCAGCTTTCAGAGCACTAAGCTTTTGAACAAACAAATTAGAAGTATTAAAAGCACCTGAATCACTTGCCTGAGCAAGAAACTGCTCATAATGAGCAACAAAAGCTCCAGGCACAACACCACCATCATGAAGAACATTATGAGAGTCACGAACCATTTCAATACGATTACGAGCAACCCTACTCTTAACCGAATTATGAAAATAAGCCGTATTCGAATCTCCTGCGTTAATCCGTTCAATTTTAGATTTCTGACGAAGGAAGCGTTCCTCATCAAGAGAAGCTTCTTTAAAAGCAACTAGATAATGAGCATGCTCTTCTTCAGCAACACATTAGATGGATCTTTGTCAAGAGATTGCTGAACAGCATCTAATTCCACACGCAGTCTGTTAACACGATCATGAAGGTTACCCTGTTCAAAAAGCAATTTACGCAACGGGGCCTTTAAGCCTTTTAAACGTTTAACAAACTTAAACATAGCACAGCCATGAACATTGGCCATCCATCCATTAGCTACCAATTCATGAAAACCTTCCTTATGCACAAGAAAATTACTGAATTTAAACGGTTTAGGCTTAGGTTTGCTAACTGTATGAATATGTAAAACACAAGGAGAATGGTCAGAAATCCTGTAAGGTTGAAAAATAGCAAAACAACCTAGAAACTCATCAACAAACTTTATGTTAGACATAATTCGATCAATCTTTTTGAGAATACCATCATCACCCTGTGGTTTCTCATTACAAGTAAAGTGTAAACCTGTAGCATTAACATCCATAACTTCCATAAGATTTACACATTCCTTGAAATCCCGCATGGCAATATTAGGAGTGTAGCCGCCACATGAGTGATCTTCAATATTTAGTGCAGCATTAAAATCACCCAAAACAACCCATGGTTTCTCACGCATGAAAGTAGCATGGATAACAAGATTATTCCAAAGAGCACGCCGATCCATATAGTAGTTATCAGCATAAACGAAAGAGCAAAACAAAGTACGGTTATCAATACGCGTATTAATCTGACAATGCATAACTTGACTTGTTTGAGACAACACCATAACATCCACATTATCATCATTCTAGCCAAGAATAATGCGTGTCCTTTTAGTACACAAACCACTATTAGACGACCACTTCTATCTGCTAAAAATCATACGACACAAATCATAAACACCTGAATCATCAACATGGGATTCCAAGATAGCACACACACTCAGATTATTATCATTAATAACCTGACGAACCTCTTTTCTTTTAGGGGATTGGTTCAAACCCCTTATATTCCATGAGGCTATACTAAACATTTAAGACATTCATGACAGGAGTGCTTGCCCCTGATTGAGAATTAAAAAGATTAACAGATTCATCATAAACGTTTTCAACCTCCTCATCATCATCATCACCATTTTGGTCACCTGTTTCCACTGAAAGAGACCCAAATGAATTCGAAGTAGATACGCCACTCACAACAAATTTACCTTTATTAGAACTATTAGTATGAAAACCAGGTTTGGTACCACTATCCACTTTGTTAAAATCACGTTTAGATGCATTCGAAGTCGTACCAGGGTTAGATGAGTTATCTTGAATATGAACACAAGTAGACGACTTCAGACTAAAAGTAAAAGGAGTACCAACCTGGAATCCTTTGCTTAAAGGGACACCTCTCGGAATCTGACTTCCTTGCTTACCTTTATTGTTATGCTTTCTACTACGAACTTGTTGAAATCCATCATCTTGTTCATGTACAACTGTAGGAACCACTTTAGGGATAACACGTTTAGGACAGTTTTCAGCCGTATGACCAAGAATATTACATGTAGGGCATCTAGGTGGCTTCCACTCGTATTCAACTTTAATAGTTTCCTTACTAAACCCTTCACCCTCCAAATCAGGAACACCAATAGTAATTGTCTCATGTAAATTACAATAAGATTTAATTTCAATTAAACAACGAGCAAAAGTACTACGACCCCAAGATTCTTTACACATAGTGCTAGTAAAAGAATCAAGCATAATAGGCTTACCCAAATATGTAGCAATCAAACTAATACCATCTTCCTCAAACACTTGAATAGGCACATCATAGAGTTTAACCCACACAGGAATACAAGTAAACTCTTCTTTTCGAAGACTAGTCTTCATAGTATACCTTTTAAGAATAATGGGAGAATTTCGAATCATCCATGGCCACCTTCCAACACCGCTTCATAACTAGATTGTGCATCAAATTGAAAGAAGAAGAAACCATTGGAATTCATCATGATCCTTTTTAAACCAAATTTAGCCCAATTTGTTTTAGTATAATACTCAACCACTGGAAATGCCACTCGTTTACCAATAAAGTATCCATAGAGCGTATTATGAAAATAAGTATTAACTTTTTCAACCACTTTACGTGGAATAGAAACCTGAACACCCTCAAACCTGTTTTCAGATATGGCAGAACCTATATTAACACGACCAATAGGTGGAGCTTGTTGGCTTAAACTAGCAGCAGCTGCATAGGTATGGACCACCAATATCCACCGACTGTACTATAGGACATTCCTTCTCACCACGACTAACATTGGTAACATTTTCACCAAATAACTCATATGTAGGGACGACCACTTCATTACCTATAGGCTTGGAAGACCACGCAGTTTCCTCGACATCTATCACTGGATCAATTGGATTAGAAAACGTGAAATCATCCATATTTGAGTCTAATACATCACTCCTCTTAGGTTCAGTGACACATTCATTAGGGTTTATATCCATTTTTTCAAACGATAGCTCATCATTAACCAATTTACTAAACGTAGGAGATGAGACACTCACCTCTTTATGCTGATCTAAGGACATACGCATTATGATATTAGATAAATCTGGTGTAACCCTAGCATCATGTCCAAAAGTAGTGCTAATAGAAGGATCCCTAGCATTACTATAATCACGCACACCTGCTTTGGTAGCATTAACATGTTGATGTTTAAGTGTTCTAACACTGCTCTCCATCTCCACTTGGTGTGTACATGCGATTTCAAGGGTCTTTGTCCATTGCTCAATAGTCATTCGCTTCCAACATCCATATTTGTTATTTTGGACATCATTCATAAACCTACTAATCACTTCCACCGTATTGAGGGAGATCGAGAACAGTTTTTCAACATCCTCTAATGACCCTACATTCAAATTCATTCGCTCACCATTTGTTGTATCAACAACCAAACTAGGGTTTAAAACAGCATTTTTCGAAACACTCTTCGAATCCACCATATTAAGTAAACCAGCCAAACAAAAGATTCCCTGCCAATGAATAAATAATCAAACGAAAAGCCAAGCCCTACTAATGATTAAATAATCAAAAGATTCCCTACCAATCGTAGCCCTAAAGAACAATAAATGTGAAACACAAAAAAACAAAACTAAACAATGTCGCCTAGTAACATGTGATCCTCACTTTATATTATGACTAAACCGACCAAATCAACGACAATAAACAACCTACGAAGACCAATCAATAGCAAATTCAATGACGGCAGAAAAAATAAAATAAAAAACCAATTTAATTAACCCTAAAACCAATCAACCAAACAAGGACTTTGTTAACTCAAGAATAATCAGTGATTATTCAAGAAAACATCATCATTATAAGGTATTCGGATTAAAGGAAAAAAGAAAATCGGGTTATGAGAATAGGGGATTTTTTCGGCAGCCATTGATGTTTTTTTAGGGTTTTTTTCCTCTTTTTTTCTGCATAAGTTCATAAGGTTACGCTGAAAAGTGGGATACATGATACCTATTGAACTTCAATTCAATAAGTACCAGCTCAAGAGTGTAAACGAGCTGATATATAAGAAGGGTATCGTTAAACTGAACAACAGGTCTTTCCTTTGACAGACAATAACATCATTGAACATTCTGATATATATTTTATTTAACCTGTAATGTGTTGACCAGTTTTAATATTACTAAAAATGTATTTAAATGCTTAAAACCACAACCATGGATCAACTCCATCGTTTGTCGTTGTAACACTATTTCCTCCTGTTACCAAAGAATTAACTATTTTTGCTTTCATGTGTTCCAGGTAGTGCCCAGCAGATCTAAAGGGCGTGATTTGAATTTTAATATTAGCGACTCCTAGATGTTATGAAGTAACAGTTTCTTACATTATAACTTGATTGTGTTTTTTTTGGTTTCTCCTTTCAGGAGAACATATATTATTAGCATGGTTCCTATATACAAGGAGAAACATATGGCTTGCCATTCCTATTGTTAATTGTGAGTTTTTAATAAACTAAACTTTAACAGCAGATTAGGTATGCAAATGTGTGAAATATTTTAATACAGCACGTTGCATGTTCCTCAGCGGATGGACGTACACTTTTAGAGTCATCTAAAACATCATTCGATAAAGGAAAGCTGGAGGATGCTGTCAACTATGGAACAAAGGCAAACATAACCTCACTTTTATTTTATGTATATCTTTCCATGTTACCTTTAGAATATTTTGAAAAAAATTTCTACCTGAATTATGTAGGCACTCGCGAAACTTGTATCTGTATGTGATCCTTATCATAGAGTGACAGCAGGAGCATATAGTCTTTTGGCTATGGTGCCCTATCACACTGGTGACTCTAATCAGGTAAGACACTCGTGTTATTCTGCAACTACAAGAATAGGTGAATTACTATTACAACCGTAAAAACTTTTTCAATCGTATATTAGGCTACTATCTATCAGCAAAAAGTTTCTATTTAAGTAGTCTGAGATATCCTTGTGTAACGTTTGCTTCTTTGGTTTATAGGAGACTACATATGTTGTACTTCATCGTGTTGTTGCATCCCTGAAGTTACTCAGTGGCACCTTAGCTGATCACACGTTCATGTTCCTTGGTGCTTAGGAAGTGAGTCTGTTATCTTCGTGCTCTCTTTTTTAAACCTATTTAATCTCTTTTAGACCCTCGCCAACTGATCATAATGTTAATGGCTCATACAAAATTGTTTAGACTTGCTTCTCAATCCGACCCGCACATGTGTGACTACATCTTCCTACAAGATACCAGAGGAAGCTTGCGAGAAATGGCGATTAAAGTGAGATAATTCTACCTTCTATAGTCTTAAACTATGATTTGTATTAGTCGAACCCAATCTTATAGTGACTGTTTTCTTTAATATTAACTCTTTTATAAGCAGGGAACCATACGGCATCTTCCAGCAAGATAACATAGGAAGCTTGTAAGAACGATCAATACATCTTCCAGTGATAACTTGGGGGAACCACATAGCTAACGTGATTGCTACACGTTAACTCGACTTGAATAACTCATGTTTATGCTATCACGTGGGAAAGGATACACAATAAGAGAAGCGACGCCATTGCTCTACTAAAAGAAAAAGATGAAATAAATTACTCCAAATATGACACAAAGTAATAATCAATTACTGTATGAGACGAGGTTACCCCTGTTGTCGAGTTGTGGAAAACTTACAAAAAGCAACTTGACGAGTTGCAAGTAGAGTGCGATCGCTCAAACTTATTGAGGAACTGAGGGAGAAGAAAGCAACAAAAGTATTTCCTACCTGTTTTAGCATTACTTACCTCTGTTTAAACGTGTTTAGCTTATTTGTATATTAAGTTTATTACAAACATGTTGTAGTGAGAGCAAACCTAACCGTCGTGTTTTTTGTTTTGCTAAAGAAGTGGACTGCTATGACAATAAAACTTTTTTTATCATTATTTGAACTGAATCATTAAAATAAATGCTTCCTTTAGCTAGAAAGTTTCTATATGGTTGAAAACTGTGATATACCTACGATAATTATGACTATTATTAACATAAGGCACACATCAGCTGATTTAACCACCAAAATAATGTAGTACTTTGTTACAACACATTTTACTGTTTATCACCATGTTATGTCAATACAGTATAAGGAGCTATCGAAACTTTTTCACAATTGACTAATGATATTTTTCTTGCAGTGCCTAAGGTCAACTATAATCGTGCAAAACTTCTTCTATTATCTTGAATTAAAACTCTCATTCTTGATTGGTAGCAGCGGCCACGCAACGAAACTGAACATGTGGTATCAAAAGGCGCCGAAACTCAAGGTGAATAACATTCTTTCGTTTTCTTATTATCGCTGTTGTTGATGCTACAAATGATACAAGTGAGGATCACTTCTTTTAAATATAAATATACAGAAGCTTCTAATTATGGCTTTTGAATAAGCAAACATTATGTGGACCAGAGGTATGGATTCCAAGATGTAACCCTAAAACAGGTTTGTAGTTTTTTTAATGCTTTTAATGAAACTCAATTCTTACAACAGGGCAGAAAAGGCGGCAATAGTTGGTCAGATCAGGTGGCTTGCCTCTTCACGATGGGCGGCACTTGCTTCGAATCTCACTTCATCTTCAAATGACCTCGTGAATATGGGAATTGAAGATGATAATAACAATATCCTCAAGAAAACAAAAGATGTGGTCGTAACTCTTTAGAGTGTCTTGAAAAGGGAACATAATAAAGATATTGACGAGTCACTTGAACGATCACAGGTCCCAAAAGAAAGATGATGGTCAGATCTTTATAAAGAAAGTAGATAAAGGTATCTTTACATCCCATCTCAATTTTTTATAACTATGGTTACAACTAAATACAAACAAAAGCATTTTAGCACACAATCTCCTGCAAAATTTTTTTACTACGGTTTATATATGACTTGTAAATGTGATGCTATTGCTTATGCTTTGTATTGACTTCAGGTAATTTTTGTTGCTTATGTCAATTAATTTGAATTTACTTGTTAAGTGTCCAAATGCATGCTTGTTCTCACAGTTTTTTGTTATATGTTTGTTTTAGTTAGCCATAATTTATTTGATCCTCATATAGTTTATATCTGGAAGTGGTTATATGATTGTGTTGGGTGATATGGAGCACAAATGTGACCAAATTATTTCAATTTACCTTGTTTGCTACGGAGTACTTTGTTCTCCTTTCGACCAATAAAGTGGTCAAACATTGAAAAGTATCTGTCCTCGGACCTAATGGGTGTGAAATTTTGTATAGCTACGTTGACCAAACAATTTTGGTTAGAGCAAGTGTCTTTCAATTTTGGTTAACCAAGTGTCTAATGTAATGCTAGAAAAAATATGATATTATTAGTCAAAGATTTAAAAACACGTTTACCTCTATTTTGACCACTCCTTTAAGAATCTGGAGTCAACCCAGAAAAATTATTATACTGTAGAGCAAGATACATAATATAATTCGACTTCAAAATAGGATTCGGTATCGAACCATACAAATGATTTAAAATAAAATTAGCTTAGAACAATTAGCAAGTCTTCAAGGTATACCACACCTTTAACAAATTATTACTCAAATTCATACTTTGCAACAATGTGCATGACCTAATGATGATGGTCTAGAACCTATAAACCTATTATTAAAAAGCTTAAAATACGAACTTATACACCGAATATATATATTGAGTTGATCAATTTAACGTAAATAAATAAGAATGCGAGTTGCAACACTTTCTTTCCAGTATATTTTTTAAAAGTGTTAAAAGTCTTAAATTACGTACTTGTAATACTCTTATCCATAGACACAATATTTGCTGATATTGCATTCTTGATTAGTGGGACTTTGCAAATGACTCTAACCTATATCAACTCATTACTATTGTCTCCGTCCATAAATAAGTGTCCACTTTGATTTTTTGTGGTTTTCTTATTTAATTTTGATCGTAAATATTTTTTTTTGTGTGTTATACAATAGTTGATGAAAATTATTTTAACGAAAATTTCATTTAAAACTCAATCCATTCATATATCTTGCATCGAGTATTATATAACACAAACATAAATATTTACGGTAAAATTTGTATAAAGAAGACCAAAAAAAATCAAAATGAACATTTATTTAGGGACGGAGGGAGTATTAGTTTATCATAAGTTTTACATTATAAAATCAGTTATATTTTATTTGTTTTTATTAAGATAATATATGTCATTTTTTGTCATTTAGCTTATCTTTAAAAAAGAAAGCCTCAAACACCAGTTAGTACACAAACTAATGGTCAAATTAAAAAAACCACGTTAGTTAGTTTAAACAAAAACAGTATTTTCACATGGACAATTATTGTTGGGTCAAAAAGTTAATGTGGCAGAAACTCAAAAACGAAGAAAACATGAAGGTATTTGTCTAAGCATTGACAAGTGTATTCCAGGCGTTGTCATGTACAAATCTGGCGTTGACAGAAGCAAGCATTGTCATGTACAATCCAAGCATTGTCATGTACAAACTAAGCATTGACAGAAACGTAGACAAGAAGCCTTTGGAAGCTTCTATTTAAATATGTATGCAGAATATATTCTGTATATGTTTATTTAAATAGAAGATTTACATGTTTATTTGATATTATCTCTTGTAAACCCTAATCCTTACACTATAAAAAGGAACCAAGGGTATTAGGTTTATTAATAACTCATATTCACAATGTAAACCTAAAGCGTGTGTCGACTAGACGTGGGATTCAATGTATACACGTCTAGTGATTGTTGATTATTAATATAATTAGCAATCCTTTTGTTTTAATTCATGTGTTTTGTGCCTAAACACCTTGTTAATGGTTGTTGTTCTAATTCCGCTTTGATTATGTTAATCATATAAACAATGATCATTCCTAGTAGCTAAAAGATCAAGGAAACCAAGGTTTCCACAATTGGTATCAGAGCCTCGTGGCTCGTGATGCTAGGACCAACAAGGTGTTCGTGTATGGTGAAAAGAAGAAAAATCCGTCTAGGGTTTTTCGGGACGTTTTTGTGTGCGCAGCAGTATTCAGAAGGTCATAACTTTTGATTGGACCGTTGGATCGTCACGAAAGTTCTTGTATGTATTCTATACACATATATCTAGACATCCACTAGAGGGATTGTCGAGTTTTATCCCTAGGAGAAAGTTATTAAGCGTCAAAGTCAGCAGTGAGTATATGCAGTTTTCTGTAAACAGCCATGTTCAAAACACGTTTTCTCCTTCGTTAACCGTTGGATCTTCGTGATTTTTGAACTGTATATTCTTGGAACTTGTGCCTAGAATCTCACCGAAGGGATCTTCGATCTGAGCTCTATTAAAGAAGTTATTCAACATCGAAGTTTGCTGGTTAAGGTATTAACGTTTTTGCTTTTTCACATAAAATCATGAACTAGGGTTCCACAAACCCTAGATCGACATAAAAAGCAGAAGGTTATGAAGTGTGTGGCTGTTGTAATTCAAGATAATACACTATCTAAGGTTAATTTACAAAACCCTAAGTTGGGGTTTCGATGAATATAGCTATAAACCCTAGATCATTCTTATATAGAAAAGGAAGACATGTTTCTGTTTGTTATAACTAGTCTTGCTAGCTTTGGTGAGTGATTCTTGAAATCATGATGAACCCTAGCATGATATTATATGCTCATGACTGTGATGATGATATTTAGGGTTTTTCTATAAACCCTAGATCTATGATAAAATGAGGTAGCAGCAGCCATGACGTAAGAATGAAACGTGTTTAACATGATTGGTGTCCTTGATGTTGGTTTGTGATGATGCTGAGGTTTGATAAAAATAATTAGGGTTTTGTAAACCCTAGTTAGGATTCATTGCAGCAAGAGAAAAAGATCAGCAGGTGGAGGCGGTTAGGCTTTACTTTGTGTTACTTATTCGTGATACATTGTTTTGAAGATCTGTTGTCCAAGATGATACACGAATCTTTTACTGTTAGGATGATATATAAACAAGACGTGTTGTTATATGTCCATATTATGATGATGAATTGTTGGCAATCAAGATTCTGTAGTCATCACGTGGGATTGATATAATTTCGTGGGACCACCAAGAGACAAAAAGTATAGCATATTAAGGAAACAGACGTGTGGAGATATAATTATATATTTTGGGAAAAAAATATGTTTCCTTGTTCTGGACGTAAGAAAGTTGATAAAGACGTGGAAGATATTTGCTGTTACGTAAATTAAGGAGAATCATATCTTATTATGGTTTGATATAGGAAAGTTAATGATTTTTAGGGATTGGTATTGACTCTATCTTCAAACATAATATATGGGATACAAACGTGACATGGGTTTTTCAAAACACTAAAAATTAGGAGGTACAATCCGTGATTTCATTTATCACATGAGTTATATGTGGTAAGAATTTATGAGATACATGTTTGCTACTTCTTATAATTATTCCGCGTTTATTATCTGTTGATAACATCAGCGTTTAGGACAAGACGCTGACAAGGTTTAAAGTTGACGCTGATGTTTGTTAATTTGACGCTGACAAGAATAAATCGAATGCTGACAGAGAGCGTTGACATGAGTTGTCCGAGAAACACTTGCTCAAGCGTTGATAGGTTTTGTCCGATATTGGCCAAAGCAGTTGGTTATGATATTGGACAGTAAGGGTTCTCGGATGACAAAAGGATAGCTGTTGTTTGAGAAAATTGGTACGTTTTTAGAACGGGGAAGCAATTTGAAGATGATGTACAACTTACAAGAGATACACAAAGAGTTTTTCCGACATCAACTAGGGGAAGATTGTTGGGTCAAAAAGTTGATGTGGCAGAAACTCAAAAACGAAGAAAACATGAAGGCATTTGTCTAAGCGTTGACAAGTGTATTCCAGGCGTTGTCATGTACAAATTTGGCGTTGACAGAAGCAAGCATTGTCATGTACAATCCAAGCATTGTCATGTACAAACTAAGCATTGACAGAAACGTAGACAAGAAGCCTTTGGAAGCTTCTATTTAGATATGTATGCAGAATATATTCTGTATATGTTTATTTAAATAGAAGATTTACATGTTTATTTGATATTATCTCTTGTAAACCCTAATTCTTACACTATAAAAGGAACCAAGGGTATTAGGTTTATTAATAACTCATATTCACAATGTAAACCTAAAGCGTGTGTCGACTAGACGTGGGATTCAATGTATACACGTCTAGTGATTGTTGATTATTAATATAATTAGCAATCCTTTTGTTTTAATTCATGTGTTTTGTGCCTAAACACCTTGTTAATGGTTGTTGTTCTAATTCCTCTTTGATTATGTTAATCATATGAACAATGATCATTCCTAGTAGCTAAAAGATCGAGGAAACCAAGGTTTCCACAATTGGTATCAGAGCCTCGTGGCTCGTGATGCTAGGACCAACAAGGTGTTCGTGTATGGTGAAAAGAAGAAAAATCCGTCTAGGGTTTTTCGGGACGTTTTTGTGTGCGCAGCAGTATTCAGAAGGTCATAACTTTTGATTGGACCGTTGGATCGTCACGAAAGTTCTTGTATGTATTCTATACACATATATCTAGACATCCACTAGAGGGATTGTCGAGTTTTATCCCCAGGAGAAAGTTATTAAGCGTCAAAGTCAGCAGTGAGTATATGCAGTTTTCTGTAAACAGCCATGTTCAAAACACGTTTTCTCCTTCGTTAACCGTTGGATCTTCGTGATTTTTGAACTGTATATTCTTGGAACTTGTGCCTAGAATCTCACCGGAGGGATCTTCGATCTGAGCTCTATTAAAGAAGTTATTCAACATCGAAGTTTGCTGGTTAAGGTATTAACGTTTTTGCTTTTTCACATAAAATCATGAACTAGGGTTCCACAAACCCTAGATCGACATAAAAAGCAGAAGGTTATGAAGTGTGTGGCTGTTGTAATTCAAGATAATACACTATCTAAGGTTAATTTACAAAACCCTAAGTTGGGGTTTCGATGAATATAGCTATAAACCCTAGATCATTCTTATATAGAAAAGGAAGACATGTTTCTGTTTGTTATAACTAGTCTTGCTAGCTTTGGTGAGTGATTCTTGAAATCATGATGAACCCTAGCATGATATTATATGCTCATGACTGTGATGATGATATTTAGGGTTTTTCTATAAACCCTAGATCTATGATAAAATGAGGTAGCAGCAGCCATGACGTAAGAATGAAACGTGTTTAACATGATTGGTGTCCTTGATGTTGGTTTGTGATGATGCTGAGGTTTGATAAAAATAATTAGGGTTTTGTAAACCCTAGTTAGGATTCATTGCAGCAAGAGAAAAAGATCAGCAGGTGGAGGCGGTTAGGATTTACTTTGTGTTACTTATTCGTGATACATTGTTTTGAAGATCTGTTGTCCAAGATGATACACGAATCTTTTACTGTTTGGATGATATATAAACAAGACGTGTTGTTATATGTCCATATTATGATGATGAATTGTTGGCAATCAAGATTCTGTAGTCATCACGTGGGATTGATATAATTTCGTGGGACCACCAAGAGACAAAAAGTACAACATATTAAGGAAACAGACGTGTGGAGATATAATTATATATTTTGGGAAAAAATATGTTTCCTTGTTCTGGACGTAAGAAAGTTGATAAAGACGTGGAAGATATTTGCTGTTACGTAAATTAAGGAGAATCATATCTTATTATGGTTTGATATAGGAAAGTTACTGATTTTTAGGGATTGGTATTGACTCTATCTTCAAACATAATATATGGGATACAAACGTGACATGGGTTTTTCAAAACACTAAAAATTAGGAGGTACAATCCGTGATTTCATTTATCACATGAGTTATATGTGGTAAGAATTTATGAGATACATGTTTGCTACTTCTTATAATTATTCCGCGTTTATTATCTGTTGATAACATCAGCGTTTAGGACAAGACGCTGACAAGGTTTAAAGTTGACGCTGATGTTTGTTAATTTGACGCTGACAAGAATAAATCGAATGCTGACAGAGAGCGTTGACATGAGTTGTCCGAGAAACACTTGCTCAAGCGTTGATAGGTTTTGTCCGATATTGGCCAAAGCAGTTGGTTATGATATTGGACAGTAAGGGTTCTCGGATGACAAAAGGATAGCTGTTGTTTGAGAAAATTGGTACGTTTTTAGAACGGGGAAGCAATTTGAAGATGATGTACAACTTACAAGAGATACACAAAGAGTTTTTCCGACATCAACTAGGGGAAGATTGTTGGGTCAAAAAGTTGATGTGGCAGAAACTCAAAAACGAAGAAAACATGAAGGCATTTGTCTAAGCGTTGACAAGTGTATTCCAGGCGTTGTCATGTACAAATCTGGCGTTGACAGAAGCAAGCATTGTCATGTACAATCCAAGCATTGTCATGTACAAACTAAGCATTGACAGAAACGTAGACAAGAAGCCTTTGGAAGCTTCTATTTAGATATGTATGCAGAATATATTCTGTATATGTTTATTTAAATAGAAGATTTACATGTTTATTTGATATTATCTCTTGTAAACCCTAATTCTTACACTATAAAAGGAACCAAGGGTATTAGGTTTATTAATAACTCATATTTACAATGTAAACCTAAAGCGTGTGTCGACTAGACGTGGGATTCAATGTATACACGTCTAGTGATTGTTGATTATTAATATAATTAGCAATCCTTTTGTTTTAATTCATGTGTTTTGTGCCTAAACACCTTGTTAATGGTTGTTGTTCTAATTCCTCTTTGATTTTGTTAATCATATGAACAATGATCATTCCTAGTAGCTAAAAGATCGAGGAAACCAAGGTTTCCACAATTATATGTCGTAAAATCTAAAAGTTTTGTATTCAGATTTTTTATGTAATATGGTTTACAATTTAGAAGAATAACATTTGTAGAATTATTATTATTCATATTATTGACAAACTTCAAATAAATATAAATAACTAAAACAAAAAATTATTAAACATAAATTTAACGTTACTTAATCATACCCTATAACTAAAATATACTAAAAATAAATTTACAAAACACTAAAATAAAAAACAAATAAAAGAAAACTCCGGAACAACAAAAAAGCGACCCCGCCCGTTGAGCAGGTTACAATGCTAGTATATATATATATATATATATATATATATATATATATATATATATATATATATATATATATATATATATATATATATATATATATATATATATATATATATATATATATATATATATATATATATATATATATATATATATATATATATATATATATATATATATATATATATATATATATATATATATATATATATATATATATATATATATATATATATATATATATATATGTATATATATATATATATGTATATATATATATATGTATATATATATATATATATGTATATATATATATATATATGTATATATATATATATATATATATATATATATATATATATATATATATATATATATATATATATATATATATATATATATATATATATATATATATATATACTAGTGGCAAAACCCGTCCGATGGACGGGTGTGACTTACGATTATCATTTTACTTTTTTTTACTTTATAAATATATGTTTGTAATGTTCGATTGATAGCAGCGACTTCTGATTGTTTTATTTTTGGTAAACATGTATATTTATTTTGTTTAGAGCTTAGTTGTCTTTTAATGTATTATATGTCGTGATTTTGTTAAGCACAACGTTTGCTTTTTAATGCATGGTCTGCCCGTGTTTTGTGAATATTGTTGGAAGAAATTTAAATAAAGATAAATACTTTATAAAATGCCAAAATATCTATAGACCGCGTAAACAATAAAAAGAAATGCTTGTTCATCCGAATTTAGAAAATAAAGTTAATAAAATATTCACAATAGTTTTCTCTTAAACAAATGACAAACAAAGCGTTAGAAATATTTTGAAAAGTCTGTAAACAGTATTGTATGATGTTTTTCTTTATCTAATTTAAGTCATAAACTTGTAAGTAGGCGTGGGAATCGGGTCGGGTCAACCGGGTTCGGGTCAAGTCGGGTCAGGTCAAGTCGGGTCAAAACTCAAAAAAATCATACTCAAATCCGAGCTTAATTAAAACTTGGGTCACTCGGGTTCGGATCAATTCGGTTCGAGTCAATTTGGATCGGGTCAATTCGGGTCGGGGTCAACTCGGGTTCGGGTCAACTCGGGTATAAGGAAAAAGTATGAAAATTAACTTATTTAAGTAATAATACAATGTAAAATGTGTTGTTTGAGTCGGGTCAAGTCGGGTTGGTCGGGTTCGGGTAAAGTCGGGTCGGATCAAGTCGGGTCAAGGCTAAAAATTTTTAACCCGAACTCGAGCCTAATTAGAACTCGGGTCAATTCGGGTCAACCCGAATTGACCCGAATACGTTTTTGGACCCGAGTAACCCGACCCGAATAAAAGTATTCGGGTTCGGGTTCGGGTCGGATCGACTTTTTCGACACCCCTACTTGTAAGCAATATAATGGTATAATCTATTTATTTCACTTATCTCAATATATATTTGAGTATGGAGGTCATATGTATTACATAGTGTCAGTTAGTTTCAAGCCATTCGACCAGGTTAATGCAATACTCGTTTGCTTTGGTTATTTACCTATAATATAAAATTATAAACTCAAATTTTCTTATAATAAACATAGTATATTGTAGAAAAGTCAAAAGAGAGCTTATCTCCCACAATATGTAGAACCACACATTTGAAACAACCTAAAAATGCCTCCTCGATGGCTAAGTTAGAGACCATTTATGCTACCTCTTTGTACGTCTCTTAACCATTTAGATAAGGAATGACATACACTTTCAAGGTTGCCTTTCCTTCTTAAAGGCACAATAGCAGATAAACAATGAAAATATAGCAATTTGGAAATATAAGAAAACACTATCATTCAATAGTGTTTGGATATTAAGAATTACATTGTATATTTAAGCCAAGCAAAAGCTTAATCTTTCTACTTGTATCGGTTGACGCCAAAATGCCTTACTTCTATAAAATACATTATGCACATTTCAAAGATAATGATGCACTATTGTAGTAAATAAAATGCTTATTTCTAGAGCATTTACGTAAGTTTCTTTTGAACACTATGCATTACGTAAGTTAGTAGACAAAAGTTACCCCTTGTGGAGTGGTATCCACTATCCACATGTTAGGATCTGTTTCTCAATACGTTTTATAAGTATTAACATTTTGTATCCACTTGTTTATCGTGTATAAATCCAAAGATAGTAACATTTAGATATAAAGAAAGGACATCAAGAATACACTATCGGGGGGCATGAACTATTCGCACATATCACTTTTAATTTTTCATGAGATAAACTCATTATATACCCGGTATCCAGGTTTCAAGAACCGCGGTGACAAAGTGACATCCACTTTTGTTTATAAATGAACTGTTTATTACCCCAATTTCAGGACGGACAAAGACAAACCAAATTAAGCATCTTTTTTGGAACAATCAAACCCAAGAATCTTGTAAATGAGAATTATATAGTACTAAATTTGGAAGACGATTCTCATTCAAATGTAAAAAAAATTATGAAAAGAATGCACTTGAAAAGATGGATAAGATATTAGTTCTTTTAAGTAAAAAGCAACTGATTATAATCAATGATAATGATATATATACAACCTTTGTTGAGATCCACAACAAAATTTACATCAAGATAAATCAAACACATTCCTAAGGTGCTACCGGTTTCCTTTGTATTCTCCGTACACATAAATAACTAAAAAGAAAAAGATTCAAACTTCACCTACGGTCTAAAACAAAAAATAAGGATTTGAGCAACTCAACTTAACACATGTAAAATGGGCATGCATACCTGTGCAACATCCATAGTCGCATTTGAAAGGAGTTATGTTTGCAAAATTATTATAATACCTTAAAAAAATCATTGGATATGTTTCGAGAACTTTGTAATAACATCCGATATTTAAGAATCTGGCACTGATCAAAAGTTTGATACCGACCTTCTCGGATGTGAACAAAACATGAATGAAAAATCATTTTTAAATTCAAAATCAAAATTAAAGGCTATCTTCAAGAGACTCACCTCAAGGAAACCTCAGCTCAATGTCTTTTCACTACCCGTTTTAGTGCATCTAGTTTCTCCGGTGATCCATCTGAACCTCCAATAAATTCAGCTAGTTTCACTTGCAAATCACTCATACGCATCTTTAATAGCAATATTAAATGAGTCCATATATAAAATTGCCATTAAAAACGCACCTTTAATTCCTACTAATAGTGATTGGTACCTATATTATAATTTCACTAATTTTTAGATACAAAATCTAAATCAAGAATCAATAATACAGAACATTACCTTGTTGTGCATACAAAGGGACGCCATATGAAGTGACAGGAGCACACAAAGGGACGCCATATGAAGCGAAAGGGACACCAACTTTTTGATACACCGATTTTTACACCTGATTAAACTCACCAGCCGATGATATGAATTGAAAACCTAAAGAAAATAACCTTACCCACAGATTCATGACTACTGGCCCAGCAGAACTGCCTTTATTGCTTTACCACGGACGCCTGGAATCCGAAGTTATGAGATTTTCATATAATTTGACTGCTTATGGCAACCACATTAACATCAACTTTATATCTATTTGGTTCTTAGAATCCTTAACATTAACCGTGACTGAATTTCATTCCTTCATGCCTCAGTTTTATAATTTGATGAGTAATTTATAGAAACGCCTCTTCAGTTCTTGTAGAAACACCTCTTGACATCTTCACTGAGATGTTGTGCCCACACTGTGTTCACACTGCGAAGAAAACATGGGTCTTCACATCATCCCCATCAGTCTATGAACACAAAGCAGAGGGACATGTATTCAGTTATTTCATATACAGGTCTGGAAACCATATCACAAAAAGAAAAATAGATTAAGCGATCGCCGAACTTTCGAGGGTTTTTTTGTATCAAAAAAAATATCAACAACATATCAGGCCTCCTTCAACGTAATCCACCCTTTTGCAATGTAATCCATTGGTATCTTAGTTCTAACCTTTTCATATCCAAATAAGAGTAATACCTCATTTGCGATCATGAGATTCAGAACCTCTTTCGCCCTATTTTCGAGAGCGCTAAAGATCTGATCATCTGACCAATGGTGCTTCCGCTTGACAGATCAAGTGATGGTTAGTGCCTGTATAAATATAAAACTTCGAACATAAGCAACATACAATCACCTTTACCAAAGATAAGATACACAAATAGATTCAAAAAACAAAAAAAAACACTAAGAATCAGAAGCGTGAAACATAAACAACATTGTACCTGCGATTGGATTTTCTTGATCAAGATACAATACCAATGCATCCTGGCTTGTGGATGTATCTAGGAAGATTCCGGTCTTGTAATATCCAGGCTTGATGACACTTGGGCAGTTGGGACTAATCACTGCGTTTTTTTAGTGCTGAAGAAGACCAGCCTTTACCTTAAGATGTATGCGTATAATCAAAAGAGTGAGTATCTTCAACAAAACAACAAACAGTCTAGCGGGCTCTTATAAGCTATAATACTATTGGGAAAATGTACAATTCGTATTCTAACTAAGAATATGACGTTCCCGTGGCACATCCCTTGAGTTAAGGGGCACAATCTTTAATAGCAAGAATTGTGACAATGATCTTGTTTGGTTGGAACAATATTCTGTTAAAAAAATTATATCAGTCCAGCTACAATATATGAAGAGTGGAAAGAAGCAGAAAAGAAGATGCAACTAAGAATATGGGGATCCTAAGTGTCAAAAAACTTAATTAATTAGTGTGCAAGCTTGCCCTCATAGTCTAATTCATGCAAGCTTACCTCTTAGAAGTAATTGTTATTTAATATCTTCAAGTCATAAGAGGATTCCATGATTTTTAGGTGATTTAAGTGCTCATAACCCTGACCCGTCATAAGTTGCTAAAAGGCAGCTTGAGGAACATACCTGAATTCTTCACACAGGCAACCATTAGGATTTCCAGGCTCACAAAAGTGAAATCAGAATTATATTAATAAAAGGATACTAGCATGGACCCGCGCAATGCGGCGGCGAGTACTCATAATCATTTTTTGAGACTAACAAATATTAATCTTTTATCCATTAAGTTTGTATTGTTAAAGTTGTAAAAAATCGAAAAAAAACCTCTAAGTTTCAAAAAAATTAATAGTTAATAAAAATATAGCAAAATGGATATTATTGAATAAAAGAGCATAAAATTTTAGAAAATATGGTGAAATTAGATTATAAAAATAATAAATAAATAAAAAGATTTTTCAATTTTAAAAGAAAAAATGTTATTTAAGTAGGTTGTTACAAAAGTTTGTTACAAAAGGTTGTTAGAAAGGGTTATAGTATATAATGTTGATGAATATATCAACAACTTGCTTTATTTAGTAAGAAAAAAAGTCTGAATTTTCAGTCTTGCTATTTTAAGAAGGTCCCAAATGCTTTATAAAGTAGTATAGATTGTTTGCTACTGCTATAATACAATCTAAAAGCGATATCATTAGTTGTTCGGATATAATTTATTAAATAACTTGGTGTTCGTAACCTTATAATATATTTGCAAATATTAACGTATGCTACGACAAACCACATCAACAAATAGTTATCGGCTGCATCCCGACAATATGCATCAATCTAGCATCAACCACCACCAAGCATTATCATCAGCAAACCCGCACGAGCAACCCACATCAGCGAACCCGGCATCAAACACATTAGCAACCCTCATAAGTAAACCCGGAATCATCAACGTGCATTAGTAAAAGATAAAAAAATAAGTAAAATACCTACAGAAAACTATAATGAAAAGCATCATGAAGATGCACAACAACCCGGATTAGCAAAGATAAAGGGTTAAGAAAAATTTGTTGCTGATGCTTATGCTTGCTGATGTCACTGACTTTCAAAATGACCCGCCAATTGTTACCATTTTCAAAATGACCCACAATCGATACTGGTTTTCAAAACCTTTTCTATTTTTTTACCAAACCCATTGGTAAGTATCGAGTATATCAAATGAACGAATCATAATATAAGTAAAGGGTTAGAAACTACCTCGTGGTGCAGCGTAAAGAAAAAACAGTGATAGTTTCTTTTGGGATATTTGGCAGACACGAGATCTCTCAAGAAGATAAGTTTAATAGCTGCTGCTGCTGATATCCTCCGTGGTGTTTATACTTTATGCCCTCAAGGACTGTATCAAATAATGCATTACGTGATTTAATAAACTTCAGATATTAGACGTGTGTCATATCAGATCATGTATAAAGTTTACCTGCAAGACTTTGAGGACAAAGGTCAAAGAATGACGTGCTTTGATTAAGTAATCCAAAGCAGCACCGGTAGAATACCCTGAGAACGCCATTGTCCCCACGGGACAACAGTAAACCAAGTTGTTTGCTTTAAGTTGACGTTAAATACCTATTTATCACCAAAACGTTTCATGGATAAATAGACACATTTTGAGTTTTTATCGCAGTTATCAATTAATTATCATAACAAAGTTCATCTTAGTTCAAGCTTAAAAGTTATGTTTCAGATACCTGCATAAATTCCATGATGTAGGTTTCACATTAAAGGCTTGTTACATTGTGGAGTTGTTGAGATAGGAATTTATTATCTGTATAATAAGCAAAGGAATGAAAAAGTTCGAATAAGATTTACCCGTTGCTCCTTGAAAAATATTCTTAAAAAGAGTTTTTCCATGATGTTGGTTTTGAATGGTCTGAGTTCTGACATAACACCAATCACGGAAGAGCATCCTGGTCCTGTTAAACGATAACAACAACAAATATTATCAGATAAAAATATCATGAATTAGAAGAATGATATTTCAGAGTTTTGAGTTGTTCAAAAACATACCTCTGGTGGTAAGAATTTGGATTACATATGCATTCATATAAAAACATGTGCAATCTAAATCACCTATAATCGCCAATCATCTTAAGTGCACACCCCTGGAGTAAAATGGCAGCTTCAAGAAGTTGCAATGAAAATCTGCGTGAAAACAAATCTAATAGAGACACTGAGTTTTCAGGAATTTAGGGTATGCGTAATCCTTTAAAATATTGATGATTAACAAATGAATAAGTAAAAACAAAACCAAAAAAAACATACCTTTGGCTGAAGTTCGACCGATTTAAGAAAATGAACACTGGTCTTAATTAGAGAAAAAAAATAAGAACATAATTCATCAATTGATAATTTAAAATCGGATTTACCTTGTATCTAAAGTTGCATAACAAAAGTGTTATGGTATCCATGTTTCTTTAGCGTATAGAATGATTATGGTTTTAATACGTGATTAGTGTAGCTTATTATTTTGTAGAAGAAGTAATCTGTATCATGGGTACCCCTCAATACTATACATTTATGAGTGAGACTCAAATTGGCTACAAGTGACATATTTTAATGATCTAACATATTGAATGTAGATTTATAATACAAATACTCAAAAGATTACCTTAATTCCTGAATTTTTAACCTAATTAAGTTTGCTTTGATTCTTAGAGCAAGTTGCTTGCTTGATGCTGACTTTGTGAGGCATCCTTCCAGTAAAACACCACGATCATGTTTCTAAGTGGGACTCAAGTTTTAATTCAACAAAACTGGCTGCTAGCAAAAGACACAATCAAATAATCTATAAGAGTAAAACAAAGTTACCTTTTATTAACATCTATTCTTAATCATCATTTTAATTAGACGTGCAACAGCGTTTTGCTCCTCTTTAGGTCATCCTCGTCCAAAAGCCGCCATGCAATTCACTGGAGAAAAAAAAGATGATATTTAGGGTTTTGGGGAAAAAAGACATTATTATACCGAATAAAACTGGGCAGGTACTATTATGATATATCAATCGGATTTGGCAGAGGAATATTACAATTATTGGATTGGTCCAGTGGCTAAGACTTCTGGTTGTGGGTTGCACGACCCAGGTTCGAATCTAGCAATATTAAATTTTTTAATATTTCGAATTTATTAATAAACAATATTGTTAAAATAATTTTAAAAAATAAACTTCCAAAAAATATGGAAAAAATGATGACATGGATTAATGGATGCTTATGTGGCATATCCCTCCTGTTATATATAATGTAAAGATATATATATATATATATATATATATATATATATATATATATATATCTATATATATATATATATATATCTATATATATATATGTATGTATATATATATATATATATGTATGTATATATATATATATATATATATATATATATATATATATATATATATATATATATATATATATATATATATATATATATATATATATATATATATATATATATATATATATATATATATATATATATATATATATATATATATATGTATATATATATGTATATATATATGTATATGTATATGTATATGTATATGTATATGTATATATATATATATATATATATATATATATATATATATATATATATATATATATATATATACTAGCATCGTAACCCGCCCAACGGGCGGGGTCGTTTTTGTTGTTTTTCCGAAAGGTTTATTTTTTGTGCTTTTTTAGTTTATTCTTTTTCTTATTTATCTTTTAGTATATTTTAATTATATTTCATGCTTAAGTAACTTTAAATTTATGTTTCATTATTTTTTTAATTTTAAAAAGATATCAAATCAAATTTATACAAACCAAATGCAAAATAAATATTATGCATTGTAAAATATAAAATTATGCATTGTAATGGACACTCTGCGTATGGGCTAATGACTTAGCTTTAAGGCCATTTACTAATGAGTCTGCTTTGTCGATTTACATTAAAACGCACATGTAAGATAAATTATACTGTATTAAACTATATGTGTTATGTCTTGTTTTACTTATTTACAATGGCACTTTTCTTCCAAGAAAAACCAATACTATGAAATGCCTTGTTGGATCCACCAGCTATGAGTATCGTAATTCAAAAGAACTTGACTCATAATAATTTTTTAACTCACTCTTGTTCCATTAGTATATACTATAGCTTTTACAATTTTATGCACAATAAAAGTGCATGAAGCCATGAACCCTCTAAGAAAATAAAGAGCACTTTTTTATTATAACTTGAAGTGATTTTACTATTATTGATAGACAGTGTCAATGTTCCTAGAAACCTTTACAAAACGATTCACTTGATTGCAGATTTATAGTAGTGGAAAAAAAGCTCAAAACACCAAAGAACATTAAGTCCTTAACATACTTAGCATCTGCCACGATCCTACTCGATTGCAGCCACTAAATTCCGCCACTTTTGATCTCTGCAAACAAACAAAAACTGAAAATCAAACTCAATATTCATATATGAACCAAGACTACCTAATTACTAACTCAATATCCTGTGAAAAAACACGCCTGAACCAAATGGGTGATTAAAGGTCATTGAAATTGTATATTAAAAGCATAAATCCTACAAATTTCATTTTACTCAAAAGAATAGATAATTCAGCGCGTTATGAATAGCAACGTTATGACACCTAAATCCACAGATGTGGTTTTTCATAGAATTAGTTTCGATATTCGGAAAGGGCCTGCGGCGCAGCTTGTTGCTTGCCTTCTACAACTGTGTAATTAAATTTTAAACTACAAAAAAATTAGATAATTGAAAAACTCCAAAGCTGCAGGCGGAACAATTCAGATGATGACTCTAACGTTGATGCTTCTCATGTGGAGAAGTATGGAAGAAGACAAATGAAGGACAAAAGGAAAGAAAAGAGAATGAAAGTAAAGTGGAAAAGATATATCCACCCGCAATGACTATGAAGAGGTATCAATGATAGGTGAGATGGAGGAATCAGTAAGTGTGATGAATGCCTCGTAATACCAGTCCCGTCAACTCAAGATAAGGTGTCTACCTTATCATTGCTTTTTCCTAAGGTCCCACACCACTGAAATCAGGTGAGTCTATTGAATAATCGAATCTATTGAGAATGCTTATGAGCTACTTATTACATTTTGTTCACCTGTAACATGTTGTAAACATGGACATGTTTGCGATTATTGTCGTTATGTCGAGAATTTCTACAAGGCATAGTAGGGCTGATCATCGTGTTGAAACCGAACCGGAAGGACTAAAAACCTCTTTGGTGCAAAACACCAAACTGAAATGTTTAGTCTAGGTCTGGGTCGGACTGGTTCGTCGATGCGGTCCGGTCCAACAAAGCATATATTTGTTGCAATAAGAAATTTAAAAAGTACACAAATTTAATAGTGTTGAAAAATAAATGTGATAAACAACTTTTTTGTAGTGATCACTGTAAACGACACACATGGGTCTTCCGAGTAATAACCGTGAACGACAAAATATTAATACGCACGAACCAATAACATGTAAATTTATAAGACTTTAGAAAAGTGTTTAGAAGCTTGGTTGATAAGGAGATCAAGATTGTTGTTCCAAACAATAACACATGGACAAGATAATAAGGGGCGATTTGATAAAATAATATTATTAAGCGTTGAATAAATCAAAATTGCTGAACGATTTATGCATCTGAATAAACTTGATTTTGAATGATAAAAAATGTTTAAGAATTGTTCTGAATCAAAATCCTGAATGATTTAAATTGCCATTTTATCTTGAATGATTTAAACTACTACCTTCGTCCCAATATTATGGTCTACTATTCCATTTTGGGTTGTGCCAAAATTATTGTCCACTTCCAAAACTTCCAAAATTAGATAGAGAATTTTGTTTGAGTTTACTATATTACCCTCACTTGAGGTTATTATTACAAATAATAAAGAAGTATAAAATTAATTGGTTAAGGGTAAAACTATCATTCTGTAAAAATAAGAGAAAGAAAACTGAAAAAATGATATTTTTATAATACAGTATGTTTTTTGTCTGTGGACAATAATTTTAGGACAAAGATAGTACCATTTTATTCAATATAGGCACTTGTTATAAAATAGGCTTTTAGTACAATCAACTTATATTATACGAAAAATTACGTTGACATTGAATCAAGTTCAAAATATGTAGCGTGTAAGCTTATAAAATTAACTTTTTATTTAATACCACGTATACATTATAGATGCATGCATAAGATGGAGTACAACTGTACAAGTTTTTACATGTGAAAAAAAACTCCTACATTGAAAAGCAGAAAATTATAAAATATGAACAGATGAGATGTTGTATCATTTTGCATTTTTGAGCCCATAAACCACTCAGTACCTTCCAAATTAGTTCAGCATCATTTGTTTTACCAAACAAGACGTGCTCTGAGCGATTTATACGATTATCTTTAAATTGTGCAATTCAATGTCTATCAAACAACCCTTTAGTTGGTCTCAAGGTTCTAAAAGGTGCGTTATGACGGTGTAAAGGAGTGTCCAAGGCGTGAAGGGTAGCCTCTCCGTTACGATATAGACCATAGCGTGAAATCTAAGCGTGGCTTAAGAAAGGCGTAAAAAGACACGATATGACGGGAAAAGGCGTGAGGCGTGGCGAGTCTTTTTCATTCAACTCCAAATTATTTATTTTTAATTTTTTCAAGTAACAAAAATTACATGTAAAAATAACAGTTAATGTACTACAACAGTTTTTTTAATCTCGGTTTCTATTAAAGCTATATAAATATAAAAATAAAATTATATTTTTGTATCGTTTTAAGTCACGCATTAAAAACACAAAAGCTTCGTTTTTAACCGTAAAACTTGATGCTTGACCTTGCTGTGACGCCACGCTTTACACTATTTAGAACCTTGGTTGGTCTCATTTAGAGAAATGCAAAATAGGAGAGTACGTTCATTGGGTAATAGCCAATAACGAATGTCAACTCTTTTAGTACGTTAAAATAGGTTAGGCTAAAGCGTCAGAACATTCTTTAAATATTATGATAAAATTATTTTGTTGAAAAGGTTTTCTAGATTCAGGAAGTCTTGAGCATTTGAAACACTTGGGTGGTTCTAAGCCCACTGTCAGACCCATTTGACCTATCCTTTTTTATCTAAGTTAAAAGCTTGCTCGTTGAGGATTAAAAAAGCATCCAAATCGATTCCATATAATGTAAAGGGGTCTGATTGCCACCTCAGTCACTGCACACGGTAACATTATGTTAGCTTCTTTTCTTGGACAAGGTAAAGTGGTAAACTTCCTGTCGAAATGCATGCAACTTTTGTCACCTAGTCGCCACAATAAAATCCCCATTTCGGTTAGGCAGGTATGATGTGTTTTTACTTGCGCTACTATAAAAATGTTGGAAACAACTTCATAGATTGTTTTTATAGGCTCAAATTTACCGACTCACTGACCATTTTCTGAAGAAAAAAAAACATATCAGTCACTCGGCCAACTACAGAAATAGAGTTGGCTATTGCAGACGCCATCAACGTCGAAAAAGCAATTGCAGATAGATCAAACAGCAAGCTAGTTTACGTCAATTTGTGTGCTCAGGGGTTATTACATCGGTCAGATAATGTGGATCCGTCTACCGCCCCGGAGTCATAACCTAAACTTGACCCATAAACAATATCGGCTGGTGATATTCCCATAAGTGTTGATGTTGATGAAGCCCTTAGAAATGCTGGTCCCTTGTCTGATTCTCCTCCAGCTAGTCCAAATCAGTACAAAACAGATGGTAAAAAAGAACAAGATGGTCCTGATAATGTATTTGAAATAGATCCTCAACCAGAATTTGACATATATGGTGATTTTGAGTATGATTTGGAGGATGGTGACTTAATTGATGCTAATCTAATTAAAACCACCAAGCCTCAACAAGATGATACAAAAATAAAGATGGTTTTCTCTACACTTGACTTTGATAAGTCAGAAAGTTCTTGCCGTTTTGAGGATCATGAAGCACCGGTTGTGATGGAAAGTGCAAATGAAGATAATAAAAAGGAGAAAAGTTCACTACTTGAGGGAGGTGAAGATGAAAACCTTAATGAATGTGAAGACATATATGGCCCTTAGAAAGAACCTCTTATTTACAAGTATCCAGACTTAAAGCTGCCTGATATGGTAACTGAAAACAATGTTGCAGATGTAAAGGACAACCAAGGATCAAACATAGCAGCTAAGGCATATGCTCTACCTAATGGAAACTCAGGATATCTAACAAATTTGTCCAATAAGTCTCCAGAAAAGGTAGAAAAGAAGGAGAAGAAACTACAGGCTGACAAGAAGCAGCAGTCTGATAAACACACTTCTGTATTTAAGAAGGTTTGTGATCCATTTGTTCCAAGACGCGTGATCACCTTTGGTTATAGTTTCTATCTCACTGGAACAAATCGTATCCAAATTATTGCTTTTATGAACATTCCAAGCATAGGAGTGAAACGTGATATTGACTGCGATCGAGCGTTAGGTCCACTGAAATTGGTAGAACCTTGTTTTTCTAAGTAATATGGTTTGAGATCATTGTTGCAGATGTCAAGGCTTCCATTGCTTTTCTCATCCCAGACTCTGGCAGGAAATTCCCACGTGGACCACTCACATCATCACACGAACAGTCTTGGAAAGAAACATTATCCCTTCCCATAGAATAGGAGTCCCTAAAACGATTTGAACTGCATGAATGAGAAACATTACGAAATTTAATAAATAAATAAAGTGTTTCAATTATGAAACAAAAAGTAATGCATTTAACTGTCGTCTAAGAAGCATTGCCTGCTTTGCGACATGTAAACACCATTCCTACACACATCAAAGGACCTTGACCCTTCTTTCCCGTCTTTTTTATAAACTTTTTGTTGGTTCATCGACATGTTTTTTGTCGCAGATCTCTGCTTGAGCACCTTGATTTTTTCTCGCAGATGTCTGCTTGAGAAGCTTGATCAATGTCATTTTTAGGCGTGGCTTCTTTTACCAACAGTGAACTTTTAATTTCCTTTGTTTGGCCATGGTCAACTCTGACCCGTTTGAGATTAGTTGTCCAAATCGATCCATCCAAAAGTAATTGGGTTGAAACTGTGACCCCAAGGAAAAAAATTTATTAAGATTCTATGAATTCTGACCTTGTAACCATCAAACTATTCATGTTGCTTAATGGTCCAAAGCTTGCACCGAAAGTGCCTTCATATTCTGAAGGGGTTTCATATCAGAACACCAAGTACACTTGCTCTGTGGGTACCATAAAAAGTGAAATTGTAAAACGTGACCCAAACTCATGTTTATGCTTCCACAAATCTATAGAGCTCAAGCAAGCACTCACATCGTATAAATCAGGATGAGTCAATTTTGGAGAACTTCTCAAAAACATATAAAAGCTTATTTTTGCGCTTCCTTTCATCCTTCTCTTCTCTCTTGCTCTTCGGCAACTCAAAAGGACAAAAAATAACTACATAAGTAATAGTAATAATTAAAAAAAAAATTAAAATAATAATAATAATAATAATAATAATAATAATAATAATAATACTGGCAAATTGCTAAAATAATTTTTCTGGTCACAAAAGAACGTGTAAAATTTACATATACTACGCAGAAGGCAAGATTTAAAAACCAAAAAGCAGCATACTTTCCAAGCCAGATAAAATGTACACAGACAGTTTCATGAAAAAGAGAAGTTTCAAAGGGCACAAGAACGAGTAGTTTAAAAAAGAGAACATAGAAAAGAATGCTGACCCTGAAGCTATCTGAGGTATTTGCGCTTCTGCTGTCGACTCGGCCCAGTTGTTAATGGCTGAGAGGCAGCTGTAGTCATCGTTGTTGACCACGACCTAGTCGCCAATAGCTGAGAGGCAACTGTAGTCATCAGCGTTGACCATGGGCCAGTCGCCAATGGCTGAGAAAAAACTTTAGTCATCGGTGTTGACCACGGCCCAGTCACCAATGGCTGTGAAGTAGCTGTAATCATTTGTGTTGAACACTTAGCTCACTATCAAAAGTAGCTATTGCAGCACATTGTTTAGTGTATTTTTCTGTAAAAAATTTCATTCATCGGTTCATTTAATTTTTTCGCTTAACCTATTTACAGATCTCATTTTAAAAAGTACACATAACAAAGATGCACAACTATAATGAGTGGTAAGAAGACTACTTAATGAAAGCTTACTATACGATTGAGAACTGAGTTGCTTCGTAAATGACCTCACAGTCCTTTTCTCTCTGTAGCTGCAACTATGTTGCAAAGAATCATACAGAATCTGAACCTGCCAAATTATTTAAATAACTTTTAAAACAAAATAGAATTGATATAATGTGAGAATCATATAAATAATCATTTATTATTTGTTATCTTTCAACTTTTCTCTGCAAGTCAGAACTAACAAAAAAGGGTTAAACATTGCTAACTCAATATATAACACAACTAAACGTACCAGTGGGTTGTAATAAGAGAGGGGAATAATGAAGTGTGCAAGTTTTTAAAGGTCTCGCAGTTATAGTTGAAGTGTAAGTTTAATTATATTTAGACATATGGTTCATTTTATTCAACTATTTGCCTGGTTTTTGTGATTGCAGGTACCCATATATCTTCCCCGTTTTCTCATCTCAATATGCTCTCATCTGGTATAATCTGATAAAAATACGCACAAACTAAGTCAGTTTGCTACGCTAAAAATAGATAAAAATAAAACCTTATGGGTCTTCCAACTAAGAGATCGGGTATTTAGCTTATAGGGCTACTGTAGCATCTAATATTCCCGAATTTGTGAAAGCAGAAGTGCCAATGATCCACCAGGAAACTTGGTTAAAGTTTCATTTAGTAATAGACGATTGACAGAAGGTGGTGCTTCTTGGTCTTCTCTCGTCCTTTCTTGCTATTTGTTATAATTATTTTGTTTCAATAAACATAGAGTTTCTGCCCAAATTGCTGGCATAGAGGCAACCTTCAATTGGTTTCAGATTGATCATAATTTCAATCCTTTAGATTGTTGACAATATTGGTTTCAGTCACGAAAATTCACATTTATTTAAGACACGCTATTTAGTCATTACTTCTGATTATACCAGAGGATACCAAGTGAATATCAATCAATTTACATAAAACAAATTTCAGAAATGAAAGCTGATGTAGCAAGCTGTCGAAGATAGTTGAATTACCTGATTATCAGATGCCATATTTCCCAAATTCTTTGTGGGGCTTCCTCCTAGAAGGCCACCCACTAAACGATCAGGTGGACCAAAAACACCACGGAGAAGACCTTTACCTTCTCCTAGCTGAGCTACCCCTATTCTCTGTTTCTCTTCCTCAGAGAATCCTAACATGCGTACCATAAGATCCAGGACCTAAAAAACCAGAATAAGAAAATTGTGAGTTAATGAGATTATGTGTTGTTTATTTTTTATAAACACATAGTAAGTCTAGATTAAAAACAGAGAATAAAGAAAATATGAAAATCAATTATGTAAATTCCAGAGTACATACCTCTTTACTGTAGTTCTTTTGAAAGTAAGTCACCACTTCTTATAAGATCAACTGTGGCAAGTTTTGTGGACTTTGAATTGACTAATCTGGGATAAGCCCAGCAGTATAAGATTTTTCCAAACACTTTATTAGGTATGTTACTAAAATGCATGATTGTTTCGGATTGCTTATACTGGAGTTGCTGGGACTGCTTACTGTATACGCTAATATGGGCTGTTTGGGATTGCTTTTAAATAATAATCCCATACAACCCAATTTTCAAAGAATGATAAATAAATTAGATACAAGTTTTTATCTTTATCCGATCTAGATTATGTTTCCCGGAAATGTTTTCAGTCGTCAAAGGGTCTAAAAAACCATATGCAGAAGTGTTTTATTCGTCAAACCGGTCTGAAAAACAACATTTAGACCGATTAACCGATCTCGATTTGATTTTCACATGGAGAGCCCCCTTACATAGACCATACGATACGATAAACCGCTCTCAATTTGGTTATGAACAGGTCTTCAATGCACATTTTGTAGTAGTAACATTTGGGTATGCTAATTTCCACAATTCTAAAAGGGATTTTTTGTCAACAAAACAAACGATTACATCAACAAAACGTAATGCCAAAATCTGGTTTCAAGCAAGATATCCATAAAATTTCTATATTATCATATCAGTAACGTTAATAGGAAAGCTGAATAGCATACATATTCCCATGGTGTTTCTTTTTTACAAATAGTCTGAAAGTGATTCCGTAGATCTATAATCTAATGTACTGCAAAAAATATTTCAGGAAACAAAGTCAGATTTATATATCTTTAGAATTACTTTAAAAACAAAACCTGCAAGTTCACGTGAATGCAGCGTACCTAATAGTCAAACTTCTGATTACTAAATTATCCAGGAAGCACTTAGTTTATTCTTCATCATCTAGAAACATATAATTCTCAATTAGATCACTGAAAATATAAACTTATTCTACCCATCATACAGTTTTGTCCAATAGCAGTTATTGAAAATCGAGATCGATTGCATATATATTTGGATAACAGACTTGCAATCGCTAATGAATTGCGATCGAAACCACGACTCAGAATCACTTAAGGTCCGCCACATGATCCTTACCCACGACAAAAGGCATAAGACTACTAAGCTCAAACTTGTGACTTTAACAGAAAGATCCTTACACCTCTATAATGAAGATTCGTCAAGAATAACACCAAAGATCCTTACACCTCTATAATGAAGATTCGTAGCTTGAATTAGATCATTAGGGTTTGAGATGCAGTCGTACCTTTTTTGATACCTATGTTTTTATTAAATGCATAATCCTTTGTGCAGTCAATTTACCTATAAAGGATCGAAGCACTGTGTAAGCCCTGCACCGAATAGGAATAATATTTTACAATAGATCGTTGATAGGGTTACCTATGGATCTTTGATCTGGTGTTGAGAATAGGATCTTTGATTTTAGGGTTTTTAGTACCTCTTGATATTTGATCTGGTGTTGAGAATGGTTTTTTATAATACCAGTAACTGATTCATGGTTTCTATGATTCGTGTTTAAAATTCATGATTGGATTGAATCAAGATTGAGTGATGAAGAAAATGGTTAATTGAGGTCGTGTGTTTTTTGACCCATCGCCTATGGTTATGGATGGTGTGTGTGTGTGTGTGTGTTTTCACACCGTAGCTGTGGGGAATAAATGAAAAAAAAAAGAAGGGAATACCATTATTTATACCCGCGGTTTCGAAACGCGGTTTTTAGAAAATAGCGTTTTAAAAAAAAAGTGGTCCGCCTAAAAATGACAAAAATAAGGCAAGTCATGAGATTTTTTAGGAAAATCTCAAATCCTATTGGTTAAAAGATGTGATTGGGATATGACTGGATTAAAAACTATGGTTTCAAATCATAATTATACCTATATAATATATATATATATATATATATATATATATATATATATATATATATATATATATATATATATATATATATATATATATATATATATATATATATATATATATATATATATATATATATATATATATATATATATATATATATATATATATATATATATATATATATATATATATATATATATATATACTAGTGGCGAAACCCGCCCGATGGGCGGGTGTGACTTCTAATTTTTGTTTATCTTTTTTATTCTTTTAATATTTTTTAGTAAGTGTATAGTTATGACATTTTTTTGTTTTGTTTGTTAAAAATAATGGTTAATGTTTTATAATAAAATGGTGGTGGAAATATTCATTTTGTGTTAGATGTAAGTTTTTTTGTTAAAAAAAACTTTATAGTTTTTTTTTCAAGAATACTTTTCTTTTCAGAATAATATTTTTTGAGTATTTGTATCAATTAATTTTGGTCAATTAATTTTTCTAAGTTACGTCCATTTTTCAAGTTTTTTACTTAAATCCTTTACCTCTTCGCACTATGGTCACTTCTAACTGAACCGTTTATGGGTCAAATATTTGTTATATGTTATTTTTCTTAATAGTTCAAGGTGTGCTTAGATTAGTCAGGACCGACCCATTGATTCGGGAGGCCCGGTGCAAAACTATAAGTGAGGCTCGTAACATACGAAATAACTTGATTATTATCCGTATAAAAAAGTTATTGATATTATTATATAACATTAGTCATAAATCGCTGGTTAAAAATAAGTAAACTAAAGTTAAAGAGAAAAGGTAAATAAATTTTTTTATAGAAAAAAAATACTAATTTCTTCCGGGTATGGATTAATTACAAAATCAAATAGAATAACTCTCTCTTTCATCTTCATTTTTATTTCTTACTTTATATTTCCCATCACCACCACAGTTCAAGTTTAAAAACTCCATTACAACACACAATAAGATATAAATACTAATGGATTCTTATCAATTTGGAGGCCCCTTAATCATCGGAGGCCCTGTGCAATTGCCCCACTTGCACAGGGTGATCTCCGGCTCTGAGATTAGTTGTGAGCATTTAACTGAAAAACCGAAAAGAAAAAAAACCCGCTAATCGAACTCGAAAACAGAACCGGAATGGACCCTTGTTCTCATCGACAAAAGAAAATAGGGATAGCACGCCAAAACTATCTTGTTATACATTATGCACACACACAAAAATACCAACGTATAGTACAACCTGTCAAAGTGTCAAAGTGTCATAGATGTTTATTAGTAACATGTTTATACCCTTCTATGTTGCTTTATTTAAAGGAATTTTCAGACACGCAAAGTAGCTTTTCAAACATTTTGAATCTTACCAAATATAATACTATCAATTAATAAGCATAAAAAAGAATAAACCTCCACTCAGTTTGGAACCGCGTCTATAAATATAATACCTCAGTCCTAAAATTATATCCCACATTTCTTTTTCGGGTTGTCCCAAATTAATTGTCCACTTCTATAAATAAGTAGAAAGTTTAGATAGAAATTATTACATTACCCTTAGTTGAATAATAATTACAAACTTTATAGAGGTTTTAAATTAATTGGTTATGGGTAAAACTGTCTTTATACAAAAAGTAAGAGAGAGAAAACTGTAACTGTGTGTTTTTTATCGGTGGACAATAATTTTGGGACGGAGAAAGTACTACGTATTATTGTTGTTGTTCCGATATCAGAATCTATTTTTGACTTGGCGGCTCTAAATTAGGCAAAAAGGTGAACTGTGCTGTAGAGGAGCCGTCCCATATCGATGCCTTGAAGTTAAAAAAAATCACTCTTATAAGAAAGAAAAACAATTAGTTAATCGAACAACTACAAATTTTCCGATAAATGAAAAGAGTACCCACTTTCTATCACTTGCACATCATATTAGTCTTACCACACATCCTGCATATAAAAAATAAAAATACAGAATCAGATTACTAAAGATCCAAACATTTTAAGAACCCAACCTTGGTTAAATTGTTGACAAAATGTTTCAGAAATAGGAATCCTTGCAATATTGAAATTGACCTCCATATATATCTGCTATAACAAAATCGAGCAAGACTATGTATTCAGGTTTTGTTACTACTATCAACATTTTCCACAAACCGAAAGTAAGGTAGCTGGGATAAGGAGGCACTAATTTGTATTACAAATCCTCATGGTCTTTAAAAGAAGTGATCAAAGACGAAGTAATGATGCTACATTAAGATAGGCTGGTCTTTTTGTGCTCGTTTTTTAGATGTGTGTGCCAACGACTTTTTATTTCATTCTCACTTCTTCCAGGCAAATATGCAGCCATTTCTGGTCATCTATCAGTTCATGTACAAAATAAATAAATAAATATGTACTCAAGGTATTATAAGGATATTGGAGAATTAAATTCTTTACGTACACCTTTCCGTAGTTAGCCCAACTTATCGATTTGAGCAGGCCTCTAGTTGCTGAGGAGGTAATGCATAGAAACTGCCTTATCCCAGCTACCTTACCCTATAAGTGTAAACACGTTATTATATTTACAAAGAGTGTTGTGAGCTTATTGTTGGAACAACCCGAAAAAGGTAAAAAAAACAACACTTTTTTTTGCAAATAGTTATTACATATGGAAGATAATCCAGAGACCTGGAATTCGGATCGCTGACGCTGACACTGTCAGCCTTTTATGTGTCAGCCCCACCCCTATACACCTCGAGCACGTGCAAGGGCGTCTTCAAATCGTAGTTGAAAGGAAACTGAAAATAAAGAAGAACAAAATAAGAGATTAGTGATCAACTGTCTATTTTTTATTAAGGCATTTACAGTGACATCAAATAACAAAGATCCCCATCACGTAAAAGTGTTAAACAACTTACTGCAATCACGTTAAACACCATGTAATGCTCGATATCCAGGGGTCTCCTGTCTCCAAACAGGAGGGACTGAGGGAAGGGAAGCCAACATGAAGAAACTCCTGTAAATTTGAAGAATCAAGTGTGTATCCCTCTAAACTGTTCCGCTTCCAGTCCTGTATTTAAGTCAACGCACTGAAAAGATTTAGTAAGAAAAGAACCAACAAATTTCCTTCTTCTGTAATTTGTTTCTTTACTTTTCGTCTAAAAACCTGGGGGATACCCCTAAAAAGAGCATTATATATGTACAAACACCGTTTAAAAATGCAGTATGCATCAACCAGAACACCACTTAATAATAAGCTCAGCGGCAACTTAATAAGGTTATGAAAAGAGTGAAAAGTGTGTAAGAAGTAAGCAAACTTATAAATCAAAGTTATTGCCAGATTCCTAATTGAAACTTGTGAGGGATATCAACCTCCAGGTAATTTGGAAGAGTGGCTAAAAGGCTCACAATACGCATCCATGGACTGTGAGGTCTCCACATGTTGAAGCCATCAAGAAGCATATTTAAACACATCAATAATAGGACAGTCATATATTTTTCTTTAGGACATCAAACAATGTTCTTGTATGTTCCCAGCTAAAAATTTGTGTACCTGACGAAGAGTGTGAGCCACTAATGCTTCTATTACATGCCCTCAATCAACATTCAACAGATGTACTTCATTGATAATTAAGAGTTTTACCAGCATCGAGAAGGACATGTCACTACTTTTATGCGTAATTCCATCCCATTTCTTAGATGTTGCCAGAAACATCTTCCAGCGTATAGAGCTAAAAGGTTAAAACTACAAAACAAACTTATGCTAATCAATAGTTAAATATATGCAGGATAAGATCATTATAGTATAAAAAATAAATAAGTGAGGATATATGTACCTACACATGCTCCTGTATATCTGTTTTTTTGTATTTATGCCTGCTGAACACCGCATTAGAATTGGTATATCTAAGCTCTAAGCCGACTCATCGGGCTTGTATGTATGGGCTCATTTGTAAACTCGCTTTTGTATTCTTATAAGGTTAAATATCACAAATCCTCTCAGAAAATGTTATTTGGATCCATGGTTGCCCCACTTTCCACTACTATACTATCAGACTGTTTATAGGTACCGCCTTCATGCATTCCAGAATACATCAGATCATTGCATAGGAAAGCTGGCAGCCATACGGAGTATTCCCTTTTCAGTTGAAAAGCTTATTTTTCTTTGGCCGATTTTTTATGCTTAAAAGTTGTCCAACTTTAAGAACCATGGATGTGGCTGCCTTTGGAAACCACTGATCCCCGCATATTGCTGAGATAAAAATCCATTTAGTTGTTAAAAAGCTGTTCAGCTTTAAACAAATTCAGTTAAAGCGACCGAAAGCAACTTCTTATAGTCATGTTCAGTATAACTGTCAAAATCTCTATTCTCTCGTCCAACACAATCAACATTATGAAGCTACTCTTCGCTTTACTTTAAGCGATGAGGTATGGGGTTATACACATATTCAAGTTTCTTTTATTTGTCAGACGTAAAAATATAAGCGACAATAAAAAAAGATACTGAAAAATCAACAATTAAAACTCTTCAAATTCTTTGTATGTGGGCTTATGGCTTATGTGGCTTTCGGCTCAAGTTTCATAAGCTCATTTTTGTGGCTTATTTTGGAACTTTCGTCATATATAACCTTCTCATGATGAAAGCCCACCATATAAGCCGAAAGCCACATAAGCCATAAGCCCACTATATAAGCTAAAACAAACACCCCAACCTGTTTATAATTTATTGATACTAAAAACACACTATATTATCAACAATGAAATTTGGGGGAGTGTTTGGCATTGACCTAAAAGCCACATAATATCAGTTTCTAAATAGCGAAAAAAGCGATTAGTTATCAACGATGGTGCTACACAGGGTTATGCACTACAAAATTTCTAAATGTAAGCAATAAACACTCTTTTGTCAAATTTTCAAGCCTTTAAATAATGAATGATTCGAGGGTCACAAAATAATCTTCTAAGACAGATGACATATGAGTAAACTAAATTTGGCTTTTGCTGGCACCAGGGAGCCTTAAAGCATTTTATGCTGCAGTTGTTGTTGCTTGCATCCGAGATTTTTTTGGTTGTACACAAAACATTTCGCCATCCAATTGAAACGTTAATAACAAAAAGAATAGTCAAAAAGCAGCAGGGTCTAATAAAACCTTACAATTTCGTCCAAAAATTTTCATGTTGGATTCACGATCATGAATACCTTCAACCACTCTATAGGTGCAATAACTCGTAGGACTCATGTCCAATTTCAAAGTGTCTTTATTTTGGTTATTAGCCAAGAAATCCTTGAAACCTCGAATCTGCATTCAATATAACAAACATCACCACTCAATCATCTATAAGATGATGCTTTGGTATATGAACAGATCGTATTGACTGTCAACCATACCTCGGTTTAGTAGCCAGCATCATCATACGCAATTGGTCAGAAGATAAATTTTCTGCAAAAAATTAACTTTGTAACTGAAAATAAGTACAAATTTAAAATAGCAATGCATAGTGATAATACCTTTTCAAACTCCACCCTTGTCCGATCAGTACCTTCCGATCCATACTCCTAAAAAAACTTCGTGAACACTATTAATCATTAGGCAAGAACATACAATTTTTTATCACATAAATACTATAAAAATGATGTCTGTTCAACATACCTTCATCGATCCATTCTTAAGTAAATAGGTATGGCTACCAACCTGAATGCCTTCTATATGTATAAGTCAACGTTATGCACACCAACTGATGAAGTGAGCTTGTAATGTTTTCAAAAAGCTTAATTGAATCATACCTTTCAGGGAATCCATCTGTCGTCTTTTCGAGTGAATCCTCCAAGCCAATTACCGGCATGAGGGAAAAAGTTTTTCTGTTATGTGGGATGATCATTATATTTTTAGATAAGGGGTAGTTGTTCTGTTATGTGGGATAATTGGTGCTCTATTGATGTTAATCTGTTGATATCACGAACCGTGAGGATTAAAACAATCAAAATTAGTAGGTTTTCTGCATTTATCAATTTTATTGTGTGTCAGATATCACAACTATTGTTCTGGTTCAGTGGTTGTCTCTCTTTGCCTTACTCATCAAGACGAGGGTTCGATTCTAATAAATCACGGATTTTTTGAAAAATTCCGAATTTAAACAAATCTGGTTAACAATAATGCTGACGTGGATTAATGAGGTGCTTATGTGGCATATCCCTCTTCTTATATATAATGTAAAGATATATATATATATATATATATATATATATATATATATATATATATATATATATATATATATATATATATATATATATATATATATAGGGTTAACTCCGTATATTAGCAATGTATTTTTTATTTTTTTAACATATAGGTAATCAAATCAAGATATCACTAGTATGGTGATTCAAACCGGCTAAACTTTGGAAATATAGGTAAGATAACCGGTTGAATGTGTCAGCTAGATAAATATTTTCCACGTATTTTGTTCAACTTAATTTTCCAGTTTTGAATCTTATACCTAAAAAAACCCAAATTGATATCAAGTTTTTTTAAATATTTAAATTTGTGTTTATCAACCTAGAAACCCAAATCCCATATACAGTTGTTTCATAAATGCTTTCCACCATACATATTAAGAAATTCATTCAATCCATTTTGTGTCATCTGAGATCTAAGGATCACACATTAGCCATGTTCATGATCATCACTAACATACTATCTCTACCTTTCATCTTGCTGACTACTATCGGATCCTCATCTCCATTGTTATCAACATTAATCCCATTACATCAATCCAGTTTATGGATCTGTAAAAGTAAAATCCAATTAGCATAAATAACCTCTCTTCATATATAACACTGAACATCATAATTTTCAGATCCTCATCACCATCGTCATCAACATTATGATATTACCATCAATTTATTTTCACATCCTCTAATTTATGAACCTGTAAAAGTAAAGTCCAATTAGCAAACGTTGGAATGAAGTTTCAAAGATTGTTTCGTTTTGAACCGAATTGCAATCAAAATGATGCTTCATAGGAAATTAGCTGAAAAAGGAATTGAAAAAAAATCTGCGATTGAAAAAGGAACTGAAAAAGTTCATATTTTGCTAACATGAATTAAATAAGAAAAAAAGATGTTGAAAAATGCAGGTACCAATGATATGTGATTATTGGAATTGAAATATTAAACAAGCTAATTAGCTTGTTTAAAATAAGGTGGGTTTTGTAATTGAAGATGAAAACATTAAGTAGAGATTTTGTATTTAGTGATAACAATATGATAATCAAGAAAATAATGAATTTTTCATTATAAATGAGAATCAAGAAACTGGTGATGGTGGTGGATTGTTGTAGATGTGTGTAATATGAATGGATGGATGATGATGTAATGGGAAAATCCAAAGTAAAAAACAAATATGTCAGCAAATAAAATCCTAGCTGGTAACCAATGTCTTAATAAAGAAATATAAAAGATAACGTGTCGGTAATATTTTACTTAGAAACAGGAAACAACCAGTAACCTTAACTATATTTCAAAAAATTAGAGAGTATGAAATACCATATTAGTAATATACCGAACTGAATACCTAGATGTGTAAATGATGAAAAGTACGTTATTAATATATGGACTTAACCCATATATATATATATATATATATATATATATATATATATATATATATATATATATATATATATATATATATATATATATATATATATATATATATATATATATATATATATATATATATATATATATATATATATATATATATAGAGAGAGAGAGAGTTGGGGTAAAATAAAACAATTCTTATAATAGAATAAATAAAATAGATGAGATGGATGTGTGAGTGACATGTGTCACAACATGATCACACATCACTTTTTCATATCATCTCCTTAATAAAAAATTTTCAAAAATAATTTTTTTTTCGAAAATATTTTTTTTCAAAAAATATTTTTTTTTTCGAAAATATTTTTTTTCAAAATTTGTTTTTTCGAAATTTAAAAAAAAAAAAAAATTTCATAATCTTTTTTTCGATATTTTTTTACCAAAATTTTTTTTTCGAACTTTTTTTTCAATTTTTTTTTAAACTATTATGGAAAAAATATAGAGCATCACGGTTAGGGGTGAGCACAAAAAACCGAAAAACCGAAACCGAACCGAAAAACCGAATAAACCGAACCGAAAAAACCGACCGAATATAAAAACCGATGGTTCGGTTTCTACGTTTTCAAAAACCGAAAAGTTTCGGTTCGGTTTCGGTTTTCATCAAAAACCGAACCGTAAAAACCGAACCGAACCGAACCATTTTATTATATAAAAAATATAAATATAATATAATATAAATAAATAAGTAATATATCAAAATTATAAATTAATATTCGTTTTTTTAGGAAAATAGAAGTAATATATTTATTTCATTGTTTATACGCGTGTTTAATATATATTTGTGCTTAGTTGATAATATATAATTACATATATGACTGTAATCGTTTGTACGCATGTTTATTTGCATGTGTGTTTATCTTAAAAATATGTGTGTAATTATAGATTAGAAATTTGAGATAAACATTATTAGGCTTAGATTGAAAATTAAAAAAGCTATTTTTACACGCAAAACAAGTTTTTTAATCTAAATCGGACGTACCCAAATATAAACGGTTTTAAAACCGAAAAAACCGAAAAACCGAACCGAAACCGATTACAAACCGAAAAAACCGAACCGCCCAAAACCGAACGGTTTCGGTTTTTGGTTTTTTAAAAACCGAATATGTCGGTTCGGTTTCGGTTTTAGCCAAAAACCGACCCAAACCGAACCGTGCACACCCCTAATCACGGTTACATAATTTAGTGCATCACGAATAAGACACTAATTTATTACCTTTATGAACCATATTTATACTTTTGATGCACTGAAATTTGGAGTGTGATGTGCTACAACAATTCAATAAAAATTCAGCACATCACAGTTATACGTTTTAGAGCATCATGTTTATAAGTTAATGCATCACTGTTTTAAGTTATTGCATCATAATTCCTTCACAAAACTTATAACTATGGTGTAATTCTCAACACATTTAAAACTACGATGTGTCAAATTATAACTATCATGCACAAAAAATACATGTGATTACTAATAATATAACATTGATTTTCCATATGCATAACTATGATGCAGTAAGTAAAAATCATTATATTTTTAAGTTTTATGCATTACGAATGATGGAGTAATTTATAACATTAATGCATCATAATTATAACAATTATACATTATAAGTAAATGCATTATAGTTATCCGTTAGAGAATACAAATATATCATTAGTATCACTTTTATTTTTGGTGCAATATAATAATTATGTATCGCATTGTAATTATAAGTTTTGTGCATCACGAGTGATGTAGTAATTTATAACTTTAATGCATCATAATTATGACATTGATACATTATAAGTAAATGCATTATATTTTTCCGTTGGAGAATAAAAATTCTATCACTTGTATTATTAGTGCATTAATGTAATAGTTTACCGTATTGTAGTTATAATTTTTGTGCATCATAGATAAAACATTGGTGAATGCACTATAATGTAGTAATTAAAATTGTAATGCATTAATTTATAATCATGATGCACTAACTAAGTTGGTCAAAACCAACTAAGCCAGTAGTTTTAACATTTTACCTTTATACTATTTTCAGTTGGTTTGCATTAGTTTAGATAAGAAACAAAGAACGGGTATTTTGTAGAAAATGCCGCCGTTTACGAGCATATAAAAATGATTGGCAGGTCATAATCATTTTTAAATATTCGCTTATAGCCAAGACGTGACTATATCCAACTTATAGCCACTGATCCTAGATTACCAAAGATGATGTGACATAACCTGTGTCTAATCATTTTCATTGGGTTCAGTGCAGGTCACTTCATCTATCCATGGAATGGCCAGCCCTGTATCGAGAAATAGTAATTATAGTTTATGTCTCCCAGCTCCATTCACTTACCACTTAGATCTCTCATTGATAAAATATTAGGTTTATATGAAGACACAACATTTGGTCGTGGAGATTGGGATATAAAATTATGAACGACAGTTTATGGATTCACATATAACTGCATATTTCAAGTAACATAAATAAATTTAAACTTTAGTGCTTCAAAAACACACATCCAAACACCCCTTCAGCATTCCAATTTCGTACAAGCAGGTGTTTCAAGAACTGTTGGTAGTAACAAATAGCATAGTATAATCCCGGTTACTTACCATTGCACTAGCTAATACTGATGTGGTTAATGAAGCCCGTGTTGTCAATTTACTTTGCATTATATGACTAGATTGTTTTATAACTGATATTTCTTTATGTGTGAAATACTTAAATGGATACTTATATTGGTTATCAACCAATAAGTCCGTTATAGTGTAGAGCTCGATATTATCTAAACTCGTGAAATTAAGTGTCTATTTCTGTAACATGATGGGGAAGTCATATATTAGAACGGAGCAAGAGTATTAGGAGTCCTTGCCATGTCGATAAGCATGATCATTTTCAAAAATCACATACAAATGCCCCTTTCTGGTCAACAAGTACGTAAATGAACGTGTGGTTTGTTTCAGTAGTTTACTAAATGAAACTTTAGCTTGCAGTGCTTTGGGATGAAGTACGAAGAGCTTTTGGGTTACTTCGGGTCTTATGATGCAGTGAGGGCCAGTTATCCTAATGAAGGCAGAGGCCATAGGAGTGAGTCTTCTGAATTCGAGGCCTAAGCTGTATGATACATTGCGGTTGTGCGTTTACCCTCTTTACTCTTCTTCCATGGCCCTTCACGGCGGCACTGTTGTACGTATGGCCTTTCTCCTGAAACTAAATCATGGAAATAATACTTTTGATTGTTTTCAGGTTCGTATTTTTTTGATGAAGCAACACGGTGGGGACTTTAGATATCTGATCTCAATAACCAGTTGGAAACTGCAAGACAAAAGGGTAATACTATTAGATCTCTTTGGTTGTTATCAATCGAGGAAACCTAACAGGGCAGGTAGAATATAATCGCACGTAAACATGTGTACGTTTCTGGTTTTAATGAATTACCATCAACTCTTATTGATACTATATTGGTTCTTGCTGAGGAAAACCAACAGAAAATTGTGGACTTATATTTTGTAGATGTAAGGACTGCACAACAGTTGCCAAAGATTCTTCAGAGGGACACTGCATATAGATGGTGGCTATTGTAAGCTTCCTCTATCATACACACGTCATACTGATCTCAATGTACAGGTATAAAATATGTGTGTATTTGGATTAGTTCTTGAGAAAATAACGACGTAAAGATTATGGTGATGATATGAATGACAGTTTAAGGAGGTTAAGGGAAAATGCCATTCAAGAGGCATCGAGGGGGTATTGTAAGTTCATGGAAGAAAATTCGAGCGCTACCTATAAATAATGGAGGTGATAGAGATGATTCGTCTATGTTAGAAGATATTATTTGATTTTGATAATATTTTAGTATATGAGCCGCTTACGTTTACATTGACCCATTTTAGGAAAAATGGGAATAGCCAACATGGGTTGAACCAAACTAGAAGTGCGGTATTGCGTACTTTTGATTATCCTAAATTATTGATTCTCATTTGAGTGGGCAAAATCGACTGTTTGTTTGAAAGTGTTTGCACGTGTAGCAGCAACCTGCTCGAGTAGTCTTCGGAATCAACGACCTACTATGCCTGAATTCATAACAAAGTTTGATCTTGCGTTATCTATACATTAAAAGATGGACCAGTGATTATTCAGAAATGCTTCATTCCAATTGTGATTTAGGTTCTAGATTTCGTTGTTGAATCGACTCTTATTATTTTATCAAAGTTTAGGCTTCAATGTGTTCATATGTTAATCTGCAATGAGATTTGGAACCTGGATGTCCTATCAGAAAATCTTGGATGGTATGGGGTCTCGGTCTGCTAATGGCCAGTCTCCGACTTGGATGAAGGAGACAAAACTGCCAAATAGTTCACCAAATTTCTTGGGAAACCGAGCCGCTTGCTGCGCTTATATGAAGGTACATTAATAAAACTCATGTCTATAACATGATACAAGTAGTGTTTTATTGATATACAATTATAACATATAAGTGTACTGTACATGAAAATCAGTTAGGTCTACTTTCTGTATTTACAGTTGCAAACGAAACATGTTGTTGAAGCAAAAGACCCAATGCTGAAATTTGGTTTACCAAGTAAAACTAATAATTATCAATTGTCCAGGTATACCAACAGGTTCAGTTTTCTTTTTCTTCTACTATTTCTAATTTAAACTAAAGAGCTGAGACTGAGATAATTACATTGTAGTGAATACTGTCAACCTGTGTTTGAGGATTGAACTTTTTGCCCTGACTTACACCCATTGCTAACATAATATAGAGGAACTTAAAGGCTGGGTAAGCAAAGTTAAATGATTGACAAATTACAGCATTACAGAATAAAAATATAAAAGGTAACAGGTAACTTTTGTCTGTTTTCAACCAATTCGAACCCCTGTTTGACCCGGATTGTTTTGGGTAACCTTTTTAAATTATCCCATATTACAGATACAATCTAATCCAGATCAAGACATTTTTATGTCACTGGATGAGTTGTTTTGCGTTATTGTGGTAATAGGTCAATATGGTTATGACACGTTTAGTCAATCTAGGTCAAAATGGGTCATTATAAGGTTTGTCAATCTGGTTCAAAATACGATATTTTTAATACCTACAGTTTAGAGTCACATAGAGACGCACTGTATTTGGCTTTGAACGAGAAATAAGAACACTACTCCTCCCGTGTAGGAAGAGCATTCTTTGCACGCACTCATATTTTTCATTTATTTTAGAGGTGCCAGTATGTTTACAGGTACTTTCTGTCTCTTTCTTCATTTCAGTTTATACTACATCAATATTGAATCTCACCAAATATAAACCCCAAACACTAAGTAGGGAGTATAATTTATAATGTTTTGGTATTATTATTCCCAACTCAATCAACTAATCATATATTCCATCATATAGGTTATAAATCAACTAATAACAGGAAAATGACTATTATAAATAATGTGCAATTGAAAGTTTTCCCTTATGTATCATTAAGCTTGATAGTGGAGCCCTGCATATCAGCGCATCTTAAAGCAATGGAAGTAGCTATGTGGAAAGCGACGTAACCCTTTTGTGCTTTGGAAGCAAAAGACTGCCATATTATTGAGGGCTGAATATGAAAAGCCGGAAATGAAAGTATACGGTGAAAGAGCTCACGGGGGAAGATGTGCAGAAGTGTCCATGCTAAATCAAGTGACTGGAAGATGTTTCGGGTGTCGTATCCTCCTTGAGCCACAAACTTCCTCTCAAACTTGTCCAGAAATTCCAAATATAGCTGTTCCGTTTATAGAGTATAAGTATAAATAAATATTTATATAATTCTTGATTATCTAAATTAAGGTGTATGTGAGAGGGAGTGAGTAAGAGACCAGATCCTCCGATGAGAGAGCCTCTTCTACAAACACTGCTTTCATCGCCTGAACATCTTTTCCAATGGCATAATTTGCATATAGCTAACATTTAAAAGTAATAAATGATTAATACGAGTTTCTAACAATTGGTTTTACGTCTAAGATGCTTTGCATTAGGACTGATACAGAATGAGCCTCAAATCCAGTATTTGTTTCCATGTTATAATCTTATTTATTTGATCAAAGTCTCATGAGAGTTTGTATAAGTTAAACCAACATAAGAAATTTCATCTTCGCCTGGTTGGACACGTAAGATTGATCTTTACGAGTCATCCCTTCACCAAAAACTACCTGCAAGTATGAGACATTCTCAGCTGACATGATTTTTTCTAGGATCCTCAACCCTCTTATCAAAAATATTTATATATATGTTTGACGTTCTTTAGCTCCCGTTGAATATAT
>JANFOE010000823.1:0-220000 GCA_025667525.1 Glebionis coronaria
CAAAATAAGCTAATAGTAAAACCACCTAAATGGATTGAATAAAAAGATGAGCAATATCTAATTGTACGTAATATTGCTTGAACTTGTCTTACTTAGTTGAGAAATTAATTCATATATTTTTTTTGCATGTCAAAAGCCTTATAATAGTTAAATCATGTTATTAATAATGGGATATTTATAAAAAACAATTATTTATATAAAAAGTTGTACCAAGTTGCTCTTGGCACCGACTCTTTGTAGTTTTGTAAGACAAAAAAGATCAACTTTTAATAACGTTTCATCTTAGTCTTTCCTACAAACCTATAAATATGAAATAATTGTGGTTATACTAATAAAAGGTTCATATAGATTCGACATGATGTGGTTGCAAATACTACATTATTTGTCATATTCTTAAGTGCTTATCCACATTGACAAAAACCATTTTGAATACAAAGAGTGAGTGGATGTTAGAAAATTGGTCTCATAGCAAACATAGCCCATATCCCTTTAAAAATGAGATTTGTTGTCAAAACAAATTTTAAAAGTTATATCAACCTAAAATCAGAAACTTTAAATAAAATCCTTTTTAAATAACTTAGAACTTTATCATGACTTTTTAAATGTGTAAATATTTAATTTAACCGTTACAAAAGGAATTATTCAAGCATTAAAAATTATTCATTGTAATGTTTTATCTTTATGTTGTGCACCAAACGTTAAAATGTAAGAATTTTCTTTCAAACATTGCCAAAGATTTGTATAAATTACATCTTATGTCAATGATTTAATATCTTGTTACATATTATAAGTGATTTCCAAGCATTATATTATCTCAAATATGATAAAAGAATATCTCTTATACAATAGAAACAAAATTGCCCAACTAAATAAAACAAACATACAAGTCTGTGTGGTGAAACTTTGCACATTGCATTCGTACCATCTTCCAACAAATATTTTGCTACAAAGCAAAGGTAATGGTAATACAAACTTTTACTGAGCCCAAGTATTTTAATATAAATCCCAACCCAAATCATTAATCTAAACCTAATACACAAAAGCTTCAAAACATAATACACAATGAATCAGTCGCCACACTTTACAAATTACCATTTCTTCAATTGCTTTTTTCTATTACATTCCCTTTATTTCATAGCTCTATTGCCACAACCATAACAAATCACGAATCTCCATCATTGTTTCATTTCATATTTTAAGACGTATGTCCAGCCCATTCCAAAATAGGAACACCCGTCCAAACAGATCAATAAATCGAACTAAAGTAAGATCTAAAAGATTTGTTAAGATTCTTTCTTTATGTTCGAATATCAAAGACAAATTATACCTTGACGTGGATCTGTGGTGACTTCTTCTTTCGTGTATAGGATCTTTAAAGGTCTTGATTGATATTGTATAAAATAATTGATGAGCCTGCTTTTATACATAGTCTCATCGTCCAAAATGGGCTTAAAATGCATAAATTATCATAAAATGTGCCAAATATATGCTTGTGTTTTTTCAATGTGTGTTTTAGGTACGGATATTGAGAAAATGGCAAAAGATCACAAGAAACAAGCAAAAACGAACACGGAAACGAAGCCGCACAAAGAACCGGGCGCTAAAGTTGGATTTTTCTAAGAAAAACCCTTGAAGAACTGAAGATTGTACAAGAAGGGTCCTTCATTATTGAAGAATTGACACTTTAAACCCCTTGTATATTCATAATTCCAAGTTTGGTCCTTAAAGTTTGTCAAAATTACAAAAAGGACCCTGAACTTTGAAGAATTGGCAAGAATGGTCCCTCATAATTGAAGACTTGTTACTTTTATTCCTCCACAAAGTCAACAATACAAGGCAAGACCTTGAAGATTGAATACATTACATGTTTGGTCTCAAATATCAACAAATGGCAAAACAAGTCCTTGGAAACACTTTGCAAAAATTTTATGGAAAAAGTGTGAAAAACATAACTTGATTTACAAAGGAAATCTGATTTTGGCCTATTTAATTACAAGTGAAAGAAGGAAGAAAGAAGGAAGGTATAATCTGCCAAGACAAGAAACTTACATAGACCAGTGATAGCCTGCCACGTGCCCCACTACCTCCTCTCCACCAATCACAACCCCACCTTTTGCCAACACACCAATCCACCTTAGCCGAGTTTAATAACTATTTAAATTAGTTATTAAAAACACGCGCTAAACACTTTTTTAACCCAAAACCATATTAAAACTTAAATATTCATCATATGAACACAATCGGCATTTCCTTAATTACTAAGAATTAAGTGTTAAAAACCTTCTAGATTTATGATTAACCTTACATTATTCATAACCCAACTTACAAAACCCTTTCAAATCAACCCAAAGGCTCACATGATACACCCTGCCTCAACTTTGAAGAAGAAGACAATGGAGCCAGTGGAATCAACGCCCACAACATAGCTTGCAACATTAAACTCATTTTGGACCCTTTGATCAATTCTGACCAGCTAGCACCTCCACAAACAGCCAAGAAGACTTCACATGTTAAGCAAAAATTCAAATTCTGACAAGGGCATTTTGGGGACTTCCATACACTAGGGTTTCACTTTATTTTTCAGCATTTCTAGTTTCATTGTAGCATATAAAGGTATAGGATCACAACATTATTCTTTGTTCTTGGATTCCTAGGTCAAAAATATGTAAAGCCTTATTTTCTAAGTGAATGAAAAAAGTGTTTGATTTTGTGACGAATTCCAAGTTCCAATCTTTATATTATCTAGTTATTGTTATGAGTTTATTTTTTTGAAGTTTGAAAGATTGGTTTCAAGTATTGTGCAAGTTTGCATAAGTTTTCTAAAAACCTGATTATTTTCTAAGTCTTGTTCAAACACTTGAACTTTTTGGGCTATAAGCTGATCATAACTCCTTGATAAAGAGTTTATCAAGGTGTTGTGAGGTTTGCGGTTTGGGAAGGATCAAGGGGTGGTGTACAATGTGACAACCATGGTTTTGGGGTTCGTCACTTAGACTATAGTTTAGGGTGTTTTGTGCAAATATGTGCTTTTATGTGCTTATGTGTTTATTTTGTGTGTTTGGAGTGAGGTTTGGATATCGTTTATGGGTATATGGTACTTATAAGTAAATTGAGGAACGGTTATTTCATGTTCATGAGCTCACAAGGTAGTGACTATGAAATGAGATGGTGTTATTTCGTGGTTTTACGTATACGTATATATATTATAGAAAATCGTATTTTTACGATTTAAGGTTTAGCATTAAGAGGTCTCGGATGAGGTAATTAGTCACGAGAATAATTTACGGGATGGTTTTAAGTCATTTAGAACTTATTTGTATAGTTTATTTCATATTCTAAGAGTTCTTATAAAACTGTATATTTTTACGTCTTTTACGGTATACGCGTAAGTTGACTAGTTTTACGGTTTAGCGGTTTTGGAGGTTTTAGGAGCTGAAATAAATTAAGGAAATTTAAGGTAATGATAATTAATAGTTAATTTACAGTAAATAATAAAAAAAATAAAGAAAAATGCTATTTGGGTCGGTTATGGGCCAATTTGGTGGAAGGGGGTTAGAAAATATGGGAAGTTTTGGTTTTAGCCTTAAATTTGGATTAAGAAATGTGTTTTAATATAAATTAAGACCCCTAAAGGCCATGAACGACTTATATCAACTATATGGTCGAAAATACATCAATGGAGGTTAGAGTTTTCAAGAAAAATCAACCCCTTGAAGATTAGAGGTAAAAATCATGTTCTAATTACGTTTTTATTAACTAAATCATGTTTCTAATTCATGTAAACATCAATTATGATGGATTTAGGGTTAGGGCAAAATTAAAATCTGAGAATTTATGTTATTATAATGATTAGATAAATTAGGGCTTGTGACTAAATAAATGATGAATAATTAATTAGGTTAATTCAATTAAATTCGTAATTAAAAACTGGGAAAAATTTTTGGTGCATTGTTTTGATCATATCTAGAGTTCTACAAACTTTTAGTTTTCAAATCTTATATCCCTGAAAAGGTAATTGAATTGGCTTTCAAATGCAAGGAACTAAAACTGAACTGGAGGTCGGGAAGTGGGTCAAAAATAGGTTACAACAGTCGGAGGTCAAAGCAGTTTTGAAATCAGTCGGGTTTAAATTAATGTTTTAAGATGTTTAGGGTACTTAGGAGAATAATTGGACCTTCAAACGAACATGAGACTTAGATTATATATTAAATAAAAGATCTGGAGGAGGGCTAAACAAATGGGTTTGGGTATGACCCTCTGATCATAACAAACTTTTCATATGTTCGAAATCAGTAAATTCTGGATAGATAAAAGTATACATATATATATATATATATATATATATATATATATATATATATATATATATATATATATATATATATATATATATATATATATAATATATATATAATATATATATATATATATATATATATAATATATATATATATATATATATATATATATATATATATATATATATATATATATATATATATGGAGGCCTTAAAAGTAGCTTTAAGGTTGCGGCCAAAGGGGAGAGTTTGATAACACATGTAACGGCATAAGGTTTCTTTTACAGGGCATGTTATTTTTGTTAAGGGGGTGTTCGACCAATAGTTTGAAGTATGAAAAACGGGACTGTTTTAGGTTAAATGTTAACGAGACGAGTTATGAACTAAACTAAGTTAAGGGCTTTATATAGGGGTGTAATGAGATTCATATGGCATATAAATGGGGTTAAGTTGTAGGAGAAGGTTAGATATCCATCATAGATTGATGAGCCATTTTGGTATGTGGTTCATGTCTTGATTGTATACGTTTGTGTGTTTAGATTTGTGCTATAACACGGGTACTTGGAGAAGCTTGTTCAGGTGAGTTTCATAGTCCCATATCTTTTAATGATTTTGACTTCCAGATGGGATGGAAGAGACACTCGTTATGGTTTTGTAAATTGTTGATGTGAATGTTTTATGACTGATGATGGACTTATGTGTACTTATGTGATTAAATGTTATGTGATTCTTGATTGTGTTTATAATTTGGATCAGGGGACACGTATCGTCTCAGTTATTGTGGTTTGACTTGGTACCAAGGGGATGTTGACAAGGCGGGGCCTTGGGATTGGTTCATAGGTGTATGGGCGCCTATGGGACCATGGTTATTGGTAAGGCTTGGAGCCTTAGAATTGTGGTTATTGGTAAGGCTTGGAGCCTTGGATTTGTGGTGATTGGTTAATCTTGAATGCTAGTTGTTAATACATAATTGCAGCACATTGTCCATATGTTCTTTTGTTAATGGTTGTTATTCACATCTTATAATTGATTTGGAGTTGGAGTCTAAACCTATGACTCTCACCAACTTTATGTTGACGTGTTTTAGTGTCTCTTTCAGGTGAGAATGTGGTTAAGCGTGAGAATAGGAGTGGCTAGCTGGAAGGCTTAGGATTGCATTTGGAGGAACCCCCATTCCTCTTAGCCTTTATTTTATGTTTGAATAAGTGATACATCGTGGACACCTATATGTTGATGTGTGTATTTGTATGTCTTTGGTAAGGGGTACACCTGTTACCTACTTACCTAGACTCCTGCATTGTTTGTGATATTGTCATGACATTATGTCACCCATTTATGATATTTCATTTCATTTAGTTATCTCTATAGACACGCTATTGTTGTGATGATATCCATACGTCGCACCCCACATTCCGCCATGGTGGGGTGTGACAGAATGGTATAAGAGATAATGGTTATAGAGAATTAGGTTGCCTAGCCTAGTCTATAGCTTAAGGATCCCTGCATATAGGCGTCATAGGATTACGTGTGGTCCTAATTGTATTTTCCTAAATTTTATTTTTTTGTGAATTTTGACTAGTATGAGTTGAACTGTAGTTGCCCATACTTAGTCACCTGTTAATTTCTGTTTTGCTTTTGATATATAAATTACTTTCACCATAGTAAGTTATTTAGTGTACCTAATGTATAGTATTTTTCTTTTGATGTTTAAGTCATGTTCCCTAAGAATCATGAGGTGATTCGAGTTACTAGGAGTAGGTGGATAGGAAGGATTTTAAGTTGTTTCCACTCTTATGGCCGACATGACTTATAACTGATTATGATGTTGTGTTAGATTTTGTCTATGTTGTTTTAGCTAGACTATGGATTTATGTATTCCAAGAGTCTGACTATATTATTTTAATAGATGGAGTTTTGGACCTTATTGTTTATGCAGTTATGAGCTTATGTGAGTATATGGATTTATGTGTTATATGTTGTATTGATTCTTATAAGTGTCATCATAGGAGGGAGTGCATTGAGGAAAGGGTAATTGTATAAGTATGGTGGCCAACATAGTTATACAAGTACCACAACTTCAATGGTTTCTTAAGTATGATTACATGAAAGAGGGTTAGTACATGCTTGTATATGATGACATGTGGATTTTGGGTATATGTATAATATATGGGTTTATGTAACGGTTGCCTACAATATGGCTATTTTTTAGTGTGTTATATGTTTTGGGTTATACTCATGCTGTGTGATTATGTGGTCACAGGAAATGGACTGGTTTTAGTGGTGGATTTGATGCCTTGTTGTAAGATGGTGACTACACGTATGGAAAAAACGAGTGTATGACGCGATTGATTGATCTGACATGTATGGTAACGAGTATGTTTTGGGTGATTTAATGTGTATATATATATGCGGATGTATATATACTAGTATGAGTTAAGTTATGATATATGGTCGTTCAGTAGTTATTATAATTTGAAAGTACCTTGTGTTTGCTCGTGTTTTATGTTGCTGGAGTTTGATGGAGTTCCAACGACGTTTTGGGTTTTTTTGATGTGTGTCTACATTCGGGTATGTATTTTAATTAATGAGAACTAATAAATTTTCTTGCAAATAGGTCTGGCTAATTATAGGAAATTGATTTTGAAAATAATTTTATAGTGTATGGTATGATATCGTGACTTACATATCTTTTTTAAGTTTGTGGTAGTAAGTTAAAAAAAAATCTTGAAAATGATTGGATTAGTTTTCTAGGTAACATGTGATAATACATTTTAAAGGGGTAAAGAAATTTTACAAAAATTTTCTTAAGTGGAGTTAAAATTTTAGAAGTATTTAAGTAGACGGAAAAAGTAAAAAGGGAGATTTTATTATAGCAATGATAATAATAACACCACACCTTGTAAACGTATAGTAGTTTAGTTATTACCAGTAGTGAAATAAGTTTAATACGGATAAACAAGATAATGGTTAGAATAAGATTGTAGTATACTAACTAGTTGATATCTTGGATAAAATAATGAAGATAAAAGATGATTTTATTGTTCAAAACGAGTATGATTGATTATATTAGTATTGAAGTTTGGTTCTTATGAGGAGTAACTAAATGGGGCGAAAGTTTAAAATTTTCTGAGGTATCGAAATTTGGTAATACTAAACGTGACGAGTCTAATTTTTCATTGTTGGCACACTCCATTGAATCTTTTGGATTACATTGTTTCGTTTTCAGTTGTTTTGGCTAAGGTTCATTATGGTTGATCTTTTGGTTTACCCTATATTTATTATGGGACGCTATCGTTTGGAACTCTTTTGGTACACGTCATGCTTGATTTAGTTATGCGGTTGTGGAAACGTTAGGATGAGAGGATAGAGTTGGGTAGTATTACTTATGGTTAGATATTAGAATGGAGAGATGTATTTTGGTTTAAAGGTTGTGTTGAAGGAATGATTAAGATTTGTGGAGTTTTGAAACTTAGATTGGTTATGGGAATAAGGGAGTAAGTAAAGTTAGTTGACTGGTCATGGGAACGAGATGTCATGCTATGAGAAGTTGGTTGAAGTACCATTAGGAGATTGATGAAAGTACCAGCGGATGTGAGGGTAGAGTAGAAATTTTCTACTAATGGAAAGATTGGCAAAATAACACACAAGGGAATTGGTATAGTTATAGAGGTGAGGTAGTAGTAGACACGTGAAGGAAAACATGGATGTGAAATAATGATTGGTAGGAGGCTGATTAATGGTGATTACAACAAGTAAGGAAGATTGAACCATTGAGGGGTTGAAGTACCTTTAGAAATATTGTGGTAGATGAATTGAAGTTAGAGGCTACTGGGTAGTGTGAAGTTCCTAAGTAACATCATAGAGACGAGAAGGAGTGCGTGAAGAGCTACATCGTGAATCAAGGAGCTGAAAGGACTACGTGTCGGCTTCTAGAAGGAAGCAAGAGATTTCGAAGGAGTCACAGAAGTTTCAAGGACTGGAGAGGTGACAAGCACTATGATGCGAATCTCCGCATGGTTCGTGACGAAGAAGGACAGATCGAGTACCGGAGTGGAGTTACAAAGAGCTGAACTAGTGGATCATGATGAATGGAATACATAACATGGGAGATTAAGAACTCGTGGAGGTAACAAGGGGAGTCGAGTGACTACACGGATAGAATTTTTGTGGCAATCAATATCGAGGGATGAGTAGTAAAGATGAGCTGAATAAGTTCATGGAGAAGTGATTAGAGAGTCGGTTTTGTGAAGGTGTTACGAAAGATCTTTGGAAGAGACAGTTATGCATTATCCAATGCACTAACGATTTCCATAGAGTTGATGAATTGAGTAAGAAGTTTTGGTTGGACATGATAGTGAAGGAATTAGGGAGAACCATGGAAGGAGAGAACCAAGTATTCCTAGAAGATGATGATTGAAAGTACCTCATGTTGGGTGCAAGATCAAAATAGAAGTATGAGATTTGAATAAGAATTTAAAATATGGCTTAGTTTAGACAAATGGAAACTAATATGGGTATAAGATGAGAGTGTAATCGCATGGGATCACATAAAACTCTAGTCTATCCCTATTAGGAGGGAGTAGGAGAACTGATCGTGAGGAAAAACAAGTGAAGCTACTTGGAAATTTTTTTTAAGGTATAGATGACTTGAAAGACGGGAAGCATAACATCGTGATCTATGTCATGAGCTGAGGAAGAAGAAGGAAGTGTGGATAGATGCGAATCATGAATGAAATAGGTCGAGATAGGAACCGAAGGTAAAACTTTGGTATAGCCTAATAAGTAGACTAAGGCACTAAGCATGCTAATATTGTTGTAGTGTGGAAAGGAAATGGGGTACTGACCTATACTGTTTGATTGGAAGGCTTAGTATCGATAATCGAATGGTTGAGGAGTTATAGATGTGATGTGTCATGAGAGACGAAGGGCTTGGTCTAACTGAGACAAGATGAGGAGCACTATGACCTTAAAGGTAAGACATTGTGTAGGTATAAAGGAAGTGTTGAGTATCAGGGGAAAAAAATCTTTCATGGAGAAAAGTGAGAAAGAAGTGTATAGGTGCTACTAATGATCTATCTAAATTTTATGGAAGTAGTTGTATATGGGTTTGGATGGTAGTTGATAGACTAACTGAGATAACCGTCCTTTCGGTGATGTGTATAGATCATAAGTTGATTTGGATTGGAAGAGCCTTGTTGTGATAAACTAATGAATATGTGAAATATCGTCATAGGTCACTTGTGTAAGGAAATTGGAATTTTTAAGTATACGGTATGGACTAAAGGAAGTTGATGAACATGATTGGATATGAGTATATCTAGTTAATTGGAAAATGATGGACGAAGTGGGAAATTGATACAAGTTTAGGAGTAGTGTTGAGAGCTTGGGTGACTGATTTAGAGGGATGTGGGAAACTCGTTAACGATGTTTGAGTTTTCATATAATAATAGTTATCATACTAGAAGTCGATGAATGCTATTTGAGGCACTATAGGGAAGGATTGGGTGAGTTGTTCTTATGGTGGATTAAAATTCGTGAAAGAGACTACTAATGTGGAAATGGTGTTTGTGGAAAGGATGAGAGTAACAAGAGATGATATAAAAAGAGGAAATCACTAGAGTTTAGTGACAAAGTTATGTAGGAAATTTCACCTATAGTAATGGGTGGCATGTTTTGGTAAAAGAGAAAAGTTGATGACGAGTTTTGTAGGTCCATTTATGATATTTGGAAAGATTGGACCAGTATCTTATGGGTATAGAATTACCTAGGGAAATGAATGGTTGATGTTGTGGTTTTTAGTCGTTTTACTTACCTTTAGGAAAAAGTAAGCAAACACTAAGTCGTGGTAAGTATTAATCAATACGTTTTAGGAAAAATGTAAAGACGACAATCGAGTTAGTTCTCGAGGAGGTATGGTGTTTAGCCAACAATAATTTTACGTTATTTATTCAAGTTGTTACGTTTTTGGAAAGAAGGCAAGAAAAGAAAACGAAGACGGATTATGCTCAAAACGGACGAAACGCGCGAACGTACGAACGTAAAAACCTAACGAAAAATTTTAATCTAAAAAATAATAAAAAATTACTAAAACGTCCTAAATATTCTAATTATAAATAAAATGAAAACCAAAAAATTTGAAAACTTTTAAATTATTTTATATTAATTTTTAAATTTAAATATAAATCCTAAAAAATAAAATAACTAAGAAAAAGACAAAATAAAAAACTTTTTTATTTGTAAACCTAAAATATATCATATAAAAGCTAAAAAATATTTTTTGAAAATTTTTATAAACTTTTTTCTATTTTTAAACTAATTTATAAAAACGTAAAATAAAAATATTAATAAAAAAATAATGTTAAAAGTGAAAAATCTAATTCTTGGGAGAAAAGTCCTTCATCTATATTAAAACATAAGAAAAAAATAACAAACACAAAAAAGGAGCTCAAAATAAGCTGATAATAAGCTAACAAATCTACTAATATGAAAATAAGTCGAAATAAGAAAGGGAATAAAAGAAAAATAAAATGACTTAATAACCAAAAAGATGAATAGAGCAGATGGTTCCTTAGAGGGATGCTGCGTCTGGTCTGTGATGTGAGGTCAGGGGTTCGAACCCTTCTGAGTGCACTTTTTGCAATATTGAAGTAAGTCACAAACGGGAAAAGTGTATAAAATAAAAACAAAAGGGAGAATAAACAAGAAAGAACTTGAGAATAGATGGTTGGACTGAAATCTGTTGCGTTTGCCGCTTGCCTAGAGGTCAGGGGTTCGAGACCCACCAGCAATACTTTTTGCACAGTTTATTGTTTTCCTTTTCTTATGTTATCAGCCTTTACACGAAATGCAAACATATTAAAGCAAAATGAAAGGAAGTATCAACAAAATCTGCAAGGGAGCACAGTTGGTAAAGCAAAGTGTTGTTGTGTCTGTTTGGTGCAGGTGGTCTGGGGTTCAATACTCTCTGATAGGTTGTTTTTTTGGGCAGATTTTGTCGCCTATTTTTTTGGATCAGCAGATGGCCAAAGTAGTAGTTGGCTACTTTGGTTGATGAAAAATAATAATAAGCACGACAATGAACACACAAGCCCTATCACCTACTACTCAAGATCACACATAATGCTCACTCATATGAAATCGATGAAAGACAAATAAGAACAAAATGGGCAGCAACTAGATTCAGCAAAGCAAAAATCCTAGGTACTATGGCAGCTAGTAATAGGCAGGAACTGAGGTAGGCCACAATTATGAAACAAACTAATCTTACTACAATTCAATGCCATTCAGAACTTGGTAAGACCAAAATCCAACAACTTTGCAAAGGGCGACGTTCTAAAATCAGCAGCCTAAGAAGAAAGATGGGTCTGATTGTATTGGGGGTATATTGGCAGCAAGTTCAAATAGCTAAGCACAATAAGGTGTGCACTAGGAAATCTAGACATCTCACACCACATGCACACACAATCACAATCAGCAGATAACCCTGATAAAAAAACAAAATGGACAGAAACCTACACAACGACTGTCTGAAGTTGGACTGATTCACAGGACACAAAAGCAAACAACTTGCTGATCTTTTAGGCTCTTTTATGACACCTTTTAATAAGATGAGCTCGAATAAGCGCTGAGCTGAAAAACACCTAACAGTTAACCCTAAGGCAGTATGTTAATTACTTGAGTAACCAGTTTGGGGCTATAATCCACAAAATACAAATCCCAAATCCAAATCACCAACTGATGGTATTGGTATGGCTATGACATCAAATGCAGCAGCCTAAATTAAACTTATGGATGATTTCTTCATGAGAGATAAACTTACATAACTACTTGAAACTTGGACTAATTATCTAAAACCTTATAAATTAACACAAATCATAAAAGAACAAACGTTCAACCCCTATGCTACACTTGACAACAATCAAAACACAACATCATAATCACACAAATTCCAAAGGAATATGCAAAAGAGGGTTCGCGATTTTATACCATGGCTCAATCTTGTTCAGATTGAGTTGTGGGTGGATTCCAACAGTTTTTGAAGATTCCCTGGGTTTGTGGCTTATGGAAGGCTTTGTGCAAGACCTTGTTGATGGACTACTGTAGTCCCAAGGGCAAAATAAGAAAGAGTGGTGATGGAGGACTTGTTTTGAGATTTGTAACCTGCACAAACAAAACAACACACTTCAAATGCTTCAAAAGTTCATCACAAGCTTGACTGTGAGTCAAGCTTGTATGAGCTTTTGGCATAGTGAAAATAAACAGAACATAAAGATGAGATTTAACTTTGCTTGGAAACCACTTTCTGGGAACTAAACTTCGCAAGAAATTTTGAATCAATCAAAACTTAACAAAAAAGTAACAAACCTTACAAGCTTATGGCTTTTTAAACCAAAACTTGTAATCAGCTTATGATTTTTTTGGATCTCAAAAAAGCTTTCAAATTTCTCAAAACCTTCTTGATATACAGAAAAGTAAAACGCAAATAATTTAAACACTAGTATCACAAACACCTTATAAGATGACTTGTAAAATCAAGCTTGTAATGTAGCTTATGCTACAGTGGTTCTTCCAAAAAAAACAAAACTCAGTTAAGGCTTAGTTTTATTTTTGAAATAGACATGAAAAGTAAAATTGCAACGAATTAAAAACAACTAAAATGTAAATGGTGCATGTATTAAAAAGCTGTAATGTAAAAAATGGAAATCAAAAATACTTTCATTTAACTTATATCAATATTACAATAAAATTCAAGTAAATTTGGAACAAGAAAAAAAAGGTAAAATACCCTAATGCCTTATATAACCGGCTACAGAACATACTAGAACAGCTAAAAATGAAACCCTAATGTTATTGTGATTCCCATATTACCCTTTGAAAATTATAGTCAAAAGTGGTACCCATGATCGCCAGTTGGATGAGTGATGTTGAGGCGTTGGATCATCATTGGGAACCAAGGGTTACACCTTAATCATTGATCTTCTGTCTTTTTTGTATTCTTGCCCAAGAACATGTGCAGAGGAGAGTCATTGGGGGGACAAGGGCTTGAAAGGTCACTTTCTGATCACATGGTTATGTCCACAAGGCTTTCAATTGCTGATCTGGAGGTTATCATTGAAAACCCCTTTAATTTGAAACTAGGGTTTATGAAGATTAGGGGACTGTTAGGGAGAGGGTGAGGGTGTTCGGTGGTTTGAAAAATTAATAAACATTTTTTTTAAATAGGTTTATTAATAATTAGGGTATTAAGAAAGTGGGAAGGGTGACGTGGGTTTTTGGGGGTTTGACCGGGTGTGGGTTTGGGTCAATGGGTAGACGAATTTGGGTTTTGGATGAGGTGGCATCATGGGATTGGAGGGTTTGTTGGGTATGGGTTTACAGTTATGGCAGGAATGGTCCCCAAGCTTTGGAAAAACCTTCAAATACAAACTTGGCAGCTTATATGCAAATTCCCTTTGTATAATACTTTGGGCAAAATACCAAATAACCCTCCAAACATTGTAAAGATGAAACAAAGGAAATGTGTTGTAACTTGGACATTTTTTAGGACCATTTTTGCCAAATCTTCAGACATCAAGGACCATACTTGTAAAGAATGATTCTTCATGGACTATTCTTGATAATTCTTCAAAGATGAGTGACCAAAGTTGACAAATCTTCAAACTTAAGGGTCTTTTTGGAAAATTCACAAAACGGGTCCGGTTCATTGTGTGGCTTCGTTTCCCGTATTCATTTTTTATTGATTTTTGTGATCTTTAGTCATTTTCTCGATATCCGTACCTAAAATACACATTGAGCAAACACAAGAATATATATGGCACTTTTTATGATATTTTAACCGTTTTAAGCCCGTTTTGGACGATGCGACTATGTATAAAAGCAGTCTCATCACTCCCCCATACTAAACCATTGCCGTGCCCTCACGCAATGCTAGAATAAAGTATCGTAGCACCTCCAAAATTCATTTTTATTTACTTTATTGAACGATAAACTAGCTACACTACTACTATTACTACTACTTGCGTTTTAGACATAATGTATGATTTTCATCGCAAAATGGGACGTTTAGGTTCATAGAATAAGAACACGTGAATGCTTCGTTAGAAATAATTTCATCGTCCTCGATTTTCACCCCAATTCCATGCTAAGCGTGCAACGAGATCATTGTCATTATAAGTTATTAATGCTAACACTACTCATATGCCCTAATCACGTACTTATTCTCCCAATTTCCTAAGTTGTATCTCTTATATTTTATTTGTCTTGAATGTTTCACGAGGATACATTGTTTGACTTATGCGATAATAGAGATTTAGGTCTAAAAATAGAGTCCTAACGGTGTAACCAAGACCATCAAATCAATAACCCCTCCTAATAGACAACGATGTCAAAAAATTAAGTCAACAAGAAGGATCGATAAACACGGTTTTATAACGGTTTTGAACATGAGACTTATTACCAAGACTTTTATAACGGAAGGGCCTTATTATCTTTGGTTTACCTCCATCTTTTATTCAACTTCGCCATGAAGCTTTTATTATGACTTCGGTCTTGCCTTGCCTTTTATTATCCGCATCATCGGTGGTTTTATTAGCCAAAGACGTATATCCTCACGCTAAAGCGAATTTTGGATCTTTAAAGCTTCAAAGATTAAGGCTTGATTCACTTTCAATTTTGCATAGATTTTTCGGCCTTGTGGGGCTTCAAATTTTTGCTTAATTTAGGTGAGCACTTGAAATCTTATTATTAGGTGAAGCTTTCGATTATTCGGGTGTCAATACTTCAAAACTATGACGCTGGCGATACCTTAATGTTTTCCCAATTTAATTACATGGAAGCTACTAAAACAAATTAGAAACCAACAATAGTGATTAAACCGCTAAATCAATATTTATTAACAATTTATTATCAAAAGCGTGGGGAGAATAAGCTAATAATTACTACACATGAGATCGTGACGATTACGAGACTTATAAATAACTCTATCATTTCTCGTCCTCATTTAAGAGACTTAGCCTAAAAAGTTAAGGAATCGAAGCTAAGTGCTCAACACGCACGGTCGAGTCAAAAATTACTCTCATTCTCACCATCGGAAAACCTACATTCGTGTCTTAAACACTTATGAAAAATACAAAAAATTTAAAAATTTGGCCATTTTTAGCCTTATTTGCAACAAAATGATAACAAACCGATGAAATTTTGGATTGCGTGTTGACGTAAGCAAGGTGAAGTATCTACTCACCCCCCATACTAAAACTAAACATTGTCCTCAATGTTTCGAGTCTCGGGGTGCAAACACCCCCATACTAGAGACGTAGTCGAATGCTTAATCTCGAGCATGGAAAGGGTAAAACGAATAACCTAAAAGCTGTTTATGAATTATGCTAATAAGATAAACGTTAGAACATAAAAGGATATCATCAGATATCGGAATCTCCAAAGGCAGCGATCGAAGCTCGAGTGCTACGTAAAACGAACACGAGAGGCTTCAATGGTGTCGATGTACCTAATGAATCACAATCACGAACAACCATGGAACAAAGGTTGGAAGGGCACAAATCCCCTCACATTAAACTAATTAGAAAGTAATAATATTTACATGGATAAGCATGGGTCTCCCCCACGAGGCACCTTGTTTTTGATAACCGAGTCAAAAGCTCGACTCGAATCCCCATAAATGTGATCATTTAGGGATAATCATGGTTCGGTCATTTTTAGTGGGACTTACATGTAATCAAGGCCCAAAAGCAACCGAGAATAAAGGCAAAGCCTTTATACCGGGATCAAAGATCGTGTCTTCGTTTTCGGATGATAAACGAAACAACACGACTTCAAGTAACATCTTCCCAATGGGACACAAGAAAATAGATGAGATATAGAAGGGTGGGACATTGGGTGGGCAAAACAATTGAGTTACTCGAGGTAAACTCGCACCGTAAGTGTAGAAAGATTTTCTAGTGACTACTTCGATGAAAGACCGAGATTTTATCTTAAACGTGATACCGGGGTCAAAAATCTCGTCCTCGGTGGAGAAGTGTGAGGGAACAAATGGGGCTTCCCCCATACTAGATCCACACAAAACGTCGTCAAAAGAAGTAGACGCGTTTGTAGCAAGCTCAATTAAGCGAGGTGATGAAGAAGTTAACTTTGGAAAATTTTCCAAATCAATTTTAAAATCATTCCCTTTTTCATTTTTTAACTCATTGTTACAAAAACCAAAGTTGATTAAATTGAAAATATTTGGTGTTTCTAAAACAATTCTAGGCACACTTAAAATTTCCACATTTATCTTGAAGGCGGAAGGAGGATTTGAATTTTTAAAAATTGAATCGATTAATAAAACATCCCCCTTCGGGCTAACGCAACGGTCCTCATCAAACTCGAAAATAGAAGGCGGATCATCAAGAATACGTTTGATCTCGGAAAAATCACCATCGGGATAAAAAACGTCTTCTCTTCCTCGTGGAAGAGATTGAGCAATAAAACCGTCGATAATCGAGTCGCTAGCTTCAACCTTCGTGAAACTAGGAAAAGAAGGCTCTTTGATTGAAGATTTTGCCTTTGTCGTTTCAACCTCGGCATCGAAAAAAGTATCAATGTGAGCTAGGCCATCGACGGACTTCTCACACGATAAATCCAAAATCTCACACGGTGTGGGATTAGGAGTACAAGGCTCGTATCGTGACGATTTTGCCTTGACGGTTTCAACTTTGTCCTTCGAAGGGATCGAACGTGGGTTCTCGAACATTTTAGCAAAATTACTAACACGTCCCTTCAGAATTAATTTTCGTTCATCTTGTAAAAACGAGGGGTCAACGATTTCTTTTAAAACCTTTTTACATTTTTCTTTTTCAAAATCACTTGATGGAATTTCTTCATTTAAAATTGGTGTGTATTGATTTAGAAAATCCTCAATAATTTCATCCTCATTAGAAAAATTAGGTTTAAAAGGTAAAAGATTTAATATTCCCAAGTATCCTACGAGTTTTTCTTTTGGTTTATTTTCAAAAACATTTTTCAAAACTTCGTTAGATGACGTTTTCGTTTCCTCTACGTTCTTACTAGGTGACGATGGTTGCACGACTTTAAAATTTGAGAGATAGGGATCAACACGAGGTGTACGAGTCTTAGGAGTCGATATGGCTTGAACCTCTCCTTTGAGATTAGGATTGGTGACATTCGATGAAGAACACGACTCGTATGAAGCTACTTTTTTCTCTAAGGTCTCAATCGTTGAAAGAAGTTCATTTCGCTCATTAGTGTAAACCTCCACAACTTTATCAACAAGTTTATCCCATCTCTCGTCAATTAGGTCAAATAAACGTTCTTGTTCTTTAGAAGCGGCATCATATTCGTTTTCCAACTCGGTTCTCATGGAGGCCATCTCCTTTAAGTAAAATTCCTTTTGAGTTTCCAATTGTTTTTCGTAATGTTCCTTAAGATTCATAACTTGTTCTTGAATCATCGTTAAGTTTGCATTATTACTTCTCATATAGTCACAAAAGGCGTTTTGATTCATCTCATCATTTTGATCAAAATTATAAGACGAATCATATGACGAATAAAACGAAGACGATGGGTGATCTTGGTCGTAAGATTGAAACTTGTCACCACGATCACATGGAGCGGAGTTATAGATATAACCCTCTCGACCTCCAATAACCTTACAATTAAAACAATTGGCACCATCGGGCGGGCCTCCACAATATGGACACGAATAATATCCACCATCATTCGACATGATGCAACGAGAAAGTCGATTCGAGAATTAAACGTTATAGAGGGTGAAAGAAGAGAATTATGAAAATAGAGGAAAAAATCGAAGAATCTTTTTGTGTTTTTGGTTTTTTAATTTTTTTGGAATTTTGGTGTATTACGTAGAAATTAATCTACAAAAACTATCCACTAATCAAAGGTCTCGATTAATGAATCCAAGAGGAGTGAAGGCAATTACGTGAAGTAAAAACCCTCGTCGACTTTGAAACGTTGGCGGAACGCCAAAACGTTTCGAGGTTCAATAATTAAAATTCACAAAAATAGATTAATAATACTTGATTTGGCAAACCCCTAATTAATCGTCACTATCAAAATACGCACAAGCGAGCGGAGAAAACGAGGCGGCGCGAAGCACTTAAGAGCCTTTTTTCCTTAGGTCGTGAAATACAACCGCCTTATACCCACCTTATAGTTTGTATTTATCGAGATTAAACCAATTAAGAGTATTCATCTATTTTCCCTTTGATTTCGTTTGAATTCGATACAACAATAGTGACCGGAACGCTCAACTATTGAGGTGCGATTTCTCGCGTATTTAGATAATTATTGTGTGTTAATTGTTCTACGTAAATACAATATATTATGCACAATAAAAACGAGAAAACGATTTTGTGTTAATTGAGTTCAATTTAACACGTATTTACTTGTATGGCTAATAGTATAGAAAAATAAAAAGAAGTATTTACGATAAAAACGTAAACACTCAAACAAACACGATAAATAAATATGGCTAAACACACCTCCCCGGCAGCGGCGCCATTTTGTGATGCGGTATTTTTGTACACTTTATTTTAGGAAAAACAAAGCGACAAAAGCGGGTAAGTATTAAGTATCACGTTTTGTGAAAAACGCGAATACTCGTCGTCGAGTTCGTTCTCGAGGAGGTATGGTGTTTAGCTAAAAATTATAGACGTTATTTATTCGAGTGATTACGTTTTAGAAAGAAGGCAAGAAAAGAAAACGAAGACGGATTACGCTCAAAACGGACGAAACGCGCGAACGTACGAACGTAAAAACGTGACCTAACGAAAAATTTTAACCTAAAAAATAATTAAAAATTACTAAAACGTCCTAAATATTCTAATTATAAATAAAATGAAAACCAAAAAATTTGAAAGCTTTTAAATTACTTTATATTAATTTTTAAATTTAAAGAAAAATCCTAAAAAAAAAATAACTAAGAAAAAGACAAAATAAAAAACTTTTTTATTTGTAAACCTAAAATATATCATATAAAAGCTAAAAAATATTTTTTGAAAATTTTTATAAACTTTTTTCTATTTTTAAACTAATTTATAAAAACGTAAAATAATAATATTAATAAAAAATTAATGGTAAAAGTGAAAAATCTAATTCTTGGGAGAAAAGTCCTTCATCTATATTAAAACATAAGAAAAAAAATAACAAACACAAAAAAGGAGCTCAAAATAAGCTGATAATAAGCTAACAAAGCTACTAATATGAAAATAAGTCGAAATAAGAAAGGGAATAAAAGAAAAATAAAATGACTTAATAACCAAAAAGATGAATAGAGCAGATGGTCCCTTAGAGGGATGCTGCGTCTGGTCTGTGATGTGAGGTCAGGGGTTCGAACTCTTCTGAGTGCACTTTTTGCAATATTGAAGTAAGTCACAAACGGGAAAAGTGTATAAAATAAAAACAAAAGGGAGAATAAACAAGAAAGAACTTGAGAACAGATGGTTGGACTGAGATCTGTTGCGTTTGCTGCTTGCCTAGAGGTCAGGGGTTCGAGACCCACCAGCAATACTTTTTGCACAGTTTATTGTTTTCCTTTTCTTATGTTATCAGCCTTTACACGAAATGCAAACATATTAAAGCAAAATGAAAGGAAGTATCAACAAAATCTGCAAGGGAGCACAGTTGGTAAAGCAAAATGTTGTTGTGTCTGTTTGGTGTAGGTGGTCTAAGGTTCAATACTCTCTGACAGGTTGTTTTTTTTTGGGCAGATTTTGTCGCCTATTTTTTTTGGATCAGCAGATGGCCAAAGTCGCAGTTGGCTACTTTGGTTGATGTAAAATAATAATAAGCACGACAATGAACACACAAGCCCTATCACCTACTACTCAAGATCACACATAATGCTAACTCATATCAAATCGATGAAAGACAAATAAGAACAAAATGGGCAGCAACTAGATTCAGCAAATCAAAAATCCTAGGTACTATAGCAGCTAGTAATAGGCAGGAACTGAGGTAGGCCACAATTATGAAACAAACTAATCTTACTACAATTCAGTGCCATTCAGAACATGGTAAGACCTAAATCCAACAACTTTGCAAAGGGCGACGTTCTAAAATCAGCAGCCTAAGAAGAAAGATGGGTCTGATTGTATTGGGGGTATATTGGCAGCAAGTTCAAATAACTAAGCACAATTAGGTGTGCACTAGGAAACCTAGACATCTCACACCACATGCACACACAATCACAATCAGCAGATAACCCTGATAAAAAAAACAAAACGGACAGAAACCTACGCAACGACTGTCGGAAGTTGGACAGATTCACAGGACACAAAAGCAAACAACTTGCTGATCTTTTAGGCTCTTTTATGACACCTTTTAATAAGATGAGCTCGATTAAGAGCTGAGCTGAAAAACACCTAACAGTTAACCCTAAGGCAGTATGTTAATTACTTGAGTAACCATTTTGGGGCTATAATCCACAAAATCTAAATCCCAAATCCAAATCCCAAATCCAAATCACCAACTGATGGTATTGGTATGGCTATGACATCAAATGCAGCAGCCTAAAGTAAACTTATGGATGATTTCTTCATGAGAGATAAACTTACATAACTACTTGAAACTTGGACTAATTATCTAAAACCTTATAAATCAACATAAATCATAAAAGAACAAACGTTCAACCCCTATGCTACACTTGACAGCAATCAAAACACAACATCATAATCACACAAATTCCAAAAGAATATGCAAAAGAGGGTTCGCGATTTTATACCATGGCTCAATCTTGTTCAGATTGAGCTCTGGGTGGATTCCATCAGCTTTTGAAGATTCCCTGGGTTTGTGGCTTATGGAAGGCTTTGTGCAAGACCTTGTTGATGGACTACTGTAGTCCCAAGGGCAAAATAAGAAGGTGTGGTGATGGAGGACTTGTTTTGAGATTTGTAACCTGCACAAACAAAACAACACACTTCAAATGCTTCAAAAGTTCATCACAAGCTTGACTATGAGTCAAGCTTGTATGAGCTTTTGGCATAGTGAAAATAAACAGAACATAAAGATGAGATTTAACTTTGCTTGGAAACCACTTTCTTGGAACTAAACTTTGCAAGAAATTTTGAATCAATCAAAACTTAACAAAAACGTCATAAACCTTACAAGCTTATGGCTTTTTAAACCAAAACTTGTAATCAGCTTATGATTTTTTGGATCTCAAAAAAGCTTTCAAATTTCTCAAAACCTTCTTGATATACAGAAAAGTAAAACGCAAATAAGTTAAACACTAGTATCACAAACACCTTATAAGATGACTTGTCAAATCAAGCTTGTAAGGTAGCTTATGCTACAGTGGTTCTTCCAAAAAAACAAAACTCAGTTAAGGCTTAGTTTTATTTTTGAAATAGACATGAAAAGTAAAATTGCAACGAATTAAAAACAACTAAAATGTAAATGGTGCATGTATTAAAAAGCTGTAAGGTAAAAAATGGAACTCAAAAATACTTTCATTTAACTTATATCAATATTACAAGAAAATTCAAGTAAATTTGGAACAAGAAAAAAAAGGTAAAATACCCTAATGCCTTATATAACCGGCTACAGAACATACTAGAAGAGATAAAAATGAAACCCTAATGCTATTGTGATTCCCATATTGCCCTTTAAAAATTATAGTCAAAAGTGGTACCCGTGATCGCCAGTTGGATGAGTGATGTTGAGCCGTTGGATCATCATTGGGAACCAAGGGTTACACCTTAATCTTTGATCTTCTGTCTTTTTTGTATCCTTGCCCAAGAACATGTGCAGAGGAGAGTCATTGGGGGGACAAGGGCTTGAAAGGTCACTTTCTGATCACATGGTTATGTCCACAAGGCTTTCAATTGCTGATCTGGAGGTTATCATTGAAAACCCCTTTAATTTGAGACTAGGGTTTATGAATATTAGGGGACTGTTAGGGAGAGGGTGAGGGTGTTTGGTGGTTTGAAAAATTAATAAACGTTTTTTTTAAATAGGTTTATTAATAATCTGGGTATTAAGAAAGTGGGAAGGGTGACGTGGGTTTTTGGGGGTTTGACCGGGTGTGGGTTTGGGTCAATGGGTAGACGAATTTGGGTTTTGGATGAGGTGGCATCATGGGATTGGAGGGTTTGTTGGGTATGGGTTTACAGTTATGGCAGGAATGGTCCCCAAGCTTTGGAAAAACCTTCAAATACAAACTTGGCAGCTTATATGCAAATTCCCTTTGTATAATACTTTGGGCGAAATACCAAATAACCCTCCAAACTTTGTAAAGATGAAACAAAGGACATGTGTTGTAACTTGGACATTTTTAAGGACCATTTTTGCCAAATCTTCAGACATCAAGGACCATACTTGTAAAGAATGATTCTTCATGGACTATTCTTGATAATTCTTCAAAGATGAGGGACCAAAGTTGACAAATCTTCAAACTTAAGGGTCTTTTTGGAAAATTCACAAAACAGGTCTGGTTCATTGTGCGGCTTCGTTTCCCGTGTTCGTTTTTTTATTGATTTTTGTGATATTTTGTCATCTTCTCGATATCCGTACCTAAAATACACATTGAGCAAACACAAGCATATATATGGCACTTTTTATGATATTTTAACCGTTTTAAGCCCGTTTTGGACGATGAGACTATGTATAAAAGCAGTCTCATCAATGGTATACATGATATATCTCATGTATTAAGATTGGTAAATGTTGTTTGAGAATGCGTATTTGCATGTATGGTTATTCGGGATTTGTGTTAATAAGAGTCTTCATTCTATCAAAGAGTCATTTGTGAGATTTATTGGCTGTGAGGTCAAGAGTTTGGGAATGAATTTAAATATTGTTGGTTAGTATATGTGGTATATTGAGTCATGAACTAAGTTACGCATGGAAATGAGAAGAATTCATTTTGAACAAGTATCCTCATGTGATTTGTTGTTTTTGTGTTTGATCCTAAGGAGTAAATCTCGAGACGATATTTCTATTAGGAGGGAGTGATGTGACAACCATGGTTTTGGGGTTCGTCACTTAGACTATAGTTTAGGGTGTTTTGTGAAAATATGTGCTTTTATGTGCTTATGTGTTTATTTTGTGTGTTTGGAGTGAGGTTTAGATATCGTTTATGGGTATATGGTACTCATAAGTAAACTGAGGAACGATTATTTCATGTTCATGAGCTCACAAGGTAGTGACTATGAAATGAGATGGTGTTATTTCGTGATTTTACGTATACGTATATGTATTATAGAAAATCGTATTTTTACGATTTAAGGTATAGCATTAAGAGGTCTCGGATGAGGTAATTAGTAACGGGAATAATTTACGGGATGGTTTTAAGTCATTTGGAACTTATTTTTATAGTTTATTTCATATTCTAAGAGTTTTTATAAAACTGTATATTTTTACGTCTTTTACGGTATACGCGTAAATTGACTAGTTTTACGATTTAGCGGTTTTGGAGGTTTTAGGAGCTGAAATAAATTAAGGAAATTTAAGGTAATGATAATTAATAGTTAATTTACAGTAAATAATAAAAAAATAAAGAAAAAGGCTATTTGGGTCGGTTATGGGACAATTTGGTGGAAGGGGGTTAGAAAATATGGAAAGTTTTGGTTTTAGCCTTAGATTTGGATTAGGAAAGGTGTTTTAATATAAATTAAGACGCCTAAAGGTCATGAACAACTTATACCAGCTATAGGGTCGAAAATACATCAATGGAGGTTAGGGTTTTCAAGAAAAATCAATCCCTTGAAGATTAGAGGTAAAAATCATGTTCTAATTACGTTTTTATTAACTAAATCATGTTTCTAATTCATGTAAACATCAATTATGATGGATTTAGGGTAAGGGAAAATTAAAATCTGAGAATTTATGTTATATAATGATTAGATAAATTAGGGCTTGTGATTAAATAAATTATGGAGAGGCTATTGTGATTCCCGCCATCCTTGCGGAGAATTTTGAAGTGAAAACGGGTTTGTTGTCGATGATCCAAAACAAAAAATTCCGTGGTGATGAAAAGGACAACCCGCACAACCATATCCGCCAATTCAATCGTCTTACCGCCACTTGCAAGTTTAAGGATGTTGCTAATGACTCGATTAAGATGATGCTTTTTCCGTATTCCTTAGCGGGGCCCACTAAAATTTAGTTAGAGAAAGAGCCACCCAATTCTATATTGACGTGGAAGGATCTCGTTCGAAGTTCGTGAACTAATTTTTTCCGCCTTCTAAGACTACGCATTTGAAAAACGAGATTTCAAAATTTTCACAAGAGTTTAATGAGTGTTTTTCGACGACTTGGAATCGGTTTAAGGAAATGTTACATGAGTGTCCTCATCATGGTTTTTCCGACATGCATCAAATTGACATGTTTACAATGGATTGAACGATCATGAGCGTGATTATCTTAATGCAGCTGCGGGTGGTAATTTTTTATGTAAAACGGTCGAGGAAGCATTGTTGATCATTGAGAATAGGTCTAAGGTCTATAGTCCTCGTAGCACGTCGAGTGTTCATAAGACTTCGTCTTCGAATTCGCATTCATTATCTCATACCATTGATGCTTGCCAAATTGAGGCAAATTTGGAGAACAAAATCTTTGATAAGCTTAAGGGACTTTTGATTGAGTTTAAAGTTGGTGAACAACCCACTCCCACTACGGCTAAAGCGGTTGAGGTTTCTTGTATATGTTGTGGTGGAGGTCATGATTTCTCCGAGTGCATTACCAACGGTGGTAACACTTCGAGTGCATACGCGGCCACGGGAACTTATAACCAAAACGGACAAGTTACCCGCACTAATCAATTGACTCCACCGGGTTTTGCACCAAATCCAAATGCTAACAATTATCGAAACAATCAAGTTGGTTATCAAGGAAATCAAAGGAACAATTACAAGGGTAACAACTATGGGATCAAGGGGCTAATAATCAAGTTCAAAACAAAAATCAAAATCGTGATTTTCAAAATAACAACAAAGGTTTGCAAAACTTGAAAGATCTTCCAAATGAATTGTTCAATATGCAAATGAAAATGATGCTAGGTTTGATAGTATACAAAGGGAGATCATTAGCCTAAGATCCGAGTTTGAGAATGACTTGAAAAATGAGTTGAAAAACGAGTTAGCAAATGAACTTAAGTCTCATGCAAACAAAATGGAGAGTAATGTGCAAAGATTACAACAAAACCAACAAAAGATGGAACAAGGCCAACATGAGATAAAACAAGAGATGCTTAAGGCCGATAAGAGGCAATCTATGTTTGAGGATAAAATTTCATCTATGTTTGAGGCTATAATGTGTAAACTGTCTTCTTCGAGTAGTCTTCCTAGTAACACCATATCGAACCCTAAGGGAGAGATGAAAGTATTACCACACGTAGTGGTAAGACACTTAAGGAACTGACTCCTCAACCAATTACTCCAACGGTGGAGGAAATTGAGGAAGAATCCGACGTGGTGGTCTAAGAGGATCATATCCCAATCCCACGAAGTACCGCTCAAACCACACCTACGGTTGACCCATTACCATCATTGGAACCGAGATTCCAAAGGCTATGCCTATGCCTCAACCTACACCACCTTTGCCTTACCCATCGAGACTTCGTAAGGAGAAACGACAAGAACGTGAGAATTACCAATTTGAGCTTTTTATGAAAATGTTTTTTTATTTGCATTTCAATATAATTTTTGCCGATGCTTTGGTCATGATGCCTAGATTTTCCGCTAACTTTAAGAGTATGTTAAACAACAAGGAAAAATTGCAACAATTGTCTAGTTGTTCATCGGTTTATCTTAACCGCATACCTCAAAAAGTCGGTGATCCGGTAAATTCTTGATTCTATGTGCTATTTAAGATATGGAAGAATGCCATGCCTTTTCCGATCTTGGTGCTAGTATTAACTTGATGCCTCTTGAAATCTTCAAGTCGCTCAATCTTCCTAATCTTACTTCTTCACTAATGTCTATCGAATTGGCGGAACATTCCACTATTCCCGCATTGGATTGGCCGAAGACGTTTTTCTGAAAGTGGGAAAGTTCTATTATCCGGTAGACTTTATCGTTGTCGATATTCCCACGGATCCTCAAGTTCCTCTTATTTTAGGTCGTTCGTTTTTGGATACATCAATGGCGTTGATTGATGTGCATGCTAGAAAAATCACCTTACGTTTCAACGACAAGGAACTTGTTATAAACGCAACACAAAACTCTCAAATTTCTCATGTTTATTCCGTCGCGACTATAAACCTCGCTGATATGATCGACTTCGTTTACGAGGAATATTCACAAGAATTTTTAGCTTTTGGTGACGATGAAAATAGTGGCAATCCCACTATGCTCGATCATATTCTTGATAATTCGACACCATCCTTCACTCCATTTTAAGGTGGTGGTTTTACGTTGGAAGAATTTGATGTTCCTCGTACTTATAATGAAGACCTCGACAACGATGAGAACTTCTCGATTATCAAGGATTTTCTTAACGATTTCCCATTTCCTCCGCCCGAGGAGGTTATGAGTATCGAACCCAAATCTTCAATTGAGGAACCGCCAATCCTCGAGTTGAAAGATTTACCTCCTCATCTTGAATACGTATTCTTGGAAGGAGACGATAAGTTGCCGGTTATTATTGCAAAAGATCTTTCAAATGATGATAAAACCGCACTTATCGATGTTCTAAAGGACCACAAAGGGGAGATTGCTTGGAAATTATCCGACATTAAGTGGATCGATCCCAAATTTTGTACGCACAAAATCTTAATGGAGGAGGACTTCAAGCCCGCAATCCAATGTCAAAGGAGGGTGAACCCCAAAATTCACGACGTCATCAAAAAGGAGGTCCTTAAACTCCTTGACACGGGAATGATTTACCCTATTTCCGATAGCCCTTGGGTGAGTCCTATTCATTGTGTCCCTAAAAAGGGAGGAATGACCATTGTGCCAAATGATGACAACGAGTTAATTCCAACTCGACTCGTGACCGGTTGGAGGGTGTGTATCGACTATCGTAAGTTGAATGACGCCACTCGTAAAGACCATTTTCCCTTGCCCTTCATGGATCAAATGTTGGAGCGTCTTGTGGGAAACGATTTGTATTTCTTTTTAGATGGTTTTTCCGGTTACTTCCAAATCCCCATCGATCCTCGTGATCAAGAAAAACTATATTTACGTGTCCATATGGAACGTTTGCCTATGGTAGAATGCCATTCGGACTTTTTAATGCACCGGGAACTTTTTAACGGTGTATGATGGCTCTTTTTCATGACATGATCGAGAAGACGATGGAAGTCTTTATGGATGATTTTTCCGTGTTTGGTTGTTCGTTCACTTCGTGTTTGTCGAATCTTGAGAGAATGTTAAAACGTTGTGAGGAAACCAGCCTTGTGCTCAATTGGGAAAAATGTCATTTTATGGTTAAGGAAGGAATTGTCTTAGGGCACAAGGTCTCAGAAGTGGGGATTGAGGTAGAAAAAGCTAAGGTAGACGTCATCGCCAAATTACCTCATCCCAAAACCGTCAAGGGATTTAGGAGTTTCCTAGGCCACGCGGGCTTTTATCGTCGATTCATCAATGATTTTTCAAAGATATCTCGACCTATTACACATCTCCTCGAAAAAGATGCCCCTTTTGTCTTAAACGAAGATTGTGTACGAGCCTTTGAAATCCTTAAGAGGAAACTTACCGAAGCTCCCATTGTTGTTGCACCCAATTGGAACCTCCCCTTTGAACTAATGTGTGATGAAAGTGATTACGCTATTGGGTCCGTTTTAGGGCAACGTCATGAAAAGCACTTCTTACCTATTCACTATGTTAGCAAGACGATGATAGAGGCTCAACTTAAATACACTACAACGGAAAAAGAATTCCTTGCCGTGGTGTATGCATTTGAGAAATTCCGACCTTACCTCGTCTTGACCCAATGCATAGTTGATATGAGCAAAATCTCATATTAATAAGTCAACAAATCACCTTAAAACACATAGCAAATACCTAACTTTTATGCTATAAAGCAGTATTATGTGGTATCTTTTATGTTTGTGTTTGTTTATGTAGCAAGGATACAAATTTGAAGCAAACAAGTGAAATCAAGCTCATTTATGAAGAAAATACAAGAAGGATGCTAAATGACAAGCCAAGAGAAGATAAAGGACCTATCTTGACAACATTTAAAAGTTGAGTGACTAAGTGCAATTTTGATAAAGTCAAGATCAAAGTCAAACCTGGTCAATTCTCAAGTCAACCAAGTCAAAGAACTCAAATAATCAAGAATGAAGGTCAAAGGACTAATTTAGCCAAAGAAATGAAGACTAGAGCTCAAATGAAGAATCTGCCAAAGTCTAGGGGCTGAAGTTGACAACATTCATATTACTTTGGAATTAATCCGTGTGAAGTGATAATGGACCAATGAGAAGGCTTTAAAAATGGGTCAAGGATCACCTCCTCAGCCGCCAGCTGGCCACTAACGCAACTTTTCATTTATTACCAAATCTGCTACAGTCAAACCCACTCAGCAAATATTAGCCAATCACATTTCGCCAACCCATAATCATATTATCCACTTTTTGATAATGATCCGCGTGAAAGGCTGAGGACTAATAATATGATGCCACGTGTCAACTTCAAATTCATACGCGTCCAGAACCTATATCGAGCTATAATCCATTTCAAGCAAAGATGTAAACATGAAAAGTGCCCCATTTTGAGAGACGAATCCATTCCTCATAACCAATTAAACTGAAATTGATCCAAGCAAAAACGCCCAATTATGTTCTTGAGATGGATTTCACAATTGAGCAAAGGAGGACACTTGGTAGCTTGTCATTGGTCTAGACACGTCATCTACTCCAACTAACTCTCATCTCAGCTCTATAAATAGGACATGTTAGCTCATTTTTCACATGTAGATTTTAGGTGTGAAAAACACACACTTTATTTTTCTCTCTCAATTCCAGCTTTTCACTTTTAGTTAGAACAACTCTTAGGTGCTTGACACACACCTAAGAGTTTGTTAGATAGTTAGTTATTACTTGTAACCAATTTTCCTTCCAATTAATAAAATTCAAAATTCAGTTTACTTCACTCTCATTCTTCTTCACTCATTACTGCAATCTCAGTGATATTGTGTTGTTTCTATTGATTTTCCATGATCAATGGAAGCTTGTTGATGATTTGGAGCATTGTAGCTATTCAGAATTTCAATTACAGTCCATTTTCTATCCATTTGTAGAGTTTGTAGCAGGGGTGTAGATTGTAGCTGATCATGATGATGTTGACGGTTAATATTGGTTGATTAATGGTGATTTAGAGTTGTTTAGTTGGCTCAGCGCCTCACTACTCCATCAAAGGAGGCCTTGTGCTAAAAGGTTCCAAAAATTCTTATTTTAGTTCCTCTAAAATGTCTCTGCATGCTACATTCCTAGTGTAACTACTATTTGCTGAACTGAATGTGTTTCTAGCTTGCTTATAATCTGTTTGAGTTAGTTTGATAGAGTGTTTGTAGTTTTAAAGCTTTTCCATTAGTCTTACTTGGTAAATTTGAGATTTGTTATCAGTCATTGATCATTAGAGTCATTTTGAGTTCTAATCTGTTTACGACCTTGTTTTTGGTTCAAACACGTTTCAATTCATCCTTTGAACAAGTTCTGATAAGTGTTTTAACATGTTTTAGTTTTGTGATCAAATACTCTTTGAAAAAGTTCTTATTCAGATTCTTAAGTGGTGTTTGGTTTAAGTAAGATTTGGTAATTCAAGTTGTTAAATTGGTTGATAAAAGTTCATTTACACTTAGTCATCTAGTGTGAACATTTTGGTTCAGTTTTAAAGTCAAATTGTTTTTCAAAAAGGCAATTGGAAGTGAAAAAGTGTGGGTCAAGAATTTTTAACAAGTTCATCAGTAAACTTGCCTACTTTGATTCACTTGCATTTCTTTGTTTCATGACCAAATTAGCTGAAATCTATTTCCAAGTGTAGCTTAACATCTAGTCTTTCTGTGCTTAATAGGAAATTATACAGTATCAAGTACTGAGAGAGTTTTTAGCTTATTAGTCAGCTTAATAGCAAATTCAAGTTTCTGTGATAGGCATCAAACTGTTTTGCTATATCTCAAAATCTACTTCATAAACTTCCCAATTTTCTTTCACAAATCAATTTGCCATCATGTCTTGAGTAGATTCTTCAATTTTCAGCTTTTTAAGTTTTTGGTCAAACTTGGTCAAATAAGCCAATTTTGGCTTATTCATGATTCTGGCTTATTCAGTTGATCATTTTCCAAACAAAAAGACATTCCAAGCTTTTTGAAAGTTGATTAATCAGTTTGTGCAAGAAAATTGTTTTGTGGTTGACTAGTTTTCAAATGAGCTTATTCTTGTGTTAGCCTCAAAATATTGAGTCAAACAAGAATGTTCGGTCATAGGTTTATATTGTAACATTTAGTAGAACGTTGTAATAGTTAGTTATTATAGTCGTGACATTACGGGCTTGATGGCTAGCTTGAAAGGCCTCTTTTAAGGTACTAAGCACTTATTCAAGCCCGACCCAATCAAACTATAGCCCATTAAGCCACATGTAGGCAAAGGCTATAAATACCCTTCCTAGCATGTTAGGAAGGGTGTTGGTTGTCTCATTTTCTAATCTAATCTCACAAAAGTTTCACACACACTTCTCTCTACTTTCTCTCACTACTTTCTCTCTCTAGAAACCTTCCATCTTTTATCTTCCTTTCTTTCTTCTTTATTCGTGTAGATTCATCATTAATATAGGGACAACAATTGGTATCAATCTCCATGGAGTAGTTTTGTGATTCGTTGTTGATAAACTATTTGGTTCGTGTGTCTTTCTCCTATATTCATCTCGAATTTGAGTATTTTTCTTGTTTTCGTTGATTTTCGTGTTCTAGATCGTACTATAGATCATCTAAATAGTTGTAGTAACGATTTGGAGATATAGGTTTGGCTAGAAACACGAATTTCCAGGTAAAGTTCTCATCTTTCTTGTTGCCTAAAAGTCTCGAACTCCTTACTTGTTATGATCTGAATATTGCGATCTCATAAACCTGGGGTTTCTACTTGCGATCGACTATCACGATCACATCTTACGATCCGTGTTACGATCAGTGACTGCGATCCGTGTTAAGATCTAACACTACGATCACGTGTTACGATCAGTGACTACGATCACTTGTTACGATCGGTGACTGCGATCACGTGTTACGATAAGTGACTGCGATCATTTGTTACGATCGGTGACTGCGATCACTTGTTACGATCTAGCGACTGTGATCATTTGTTACGATCGGTGACTGCGATCACGTGTTACGATCTAGCGACTGCGATCACTTGTTATGATCGGTGACTGCGATCACGTGTTACGATCAAGGGGTTGCGATAAAGGTTGCGATAAGGGTTGCGATCAGGGTTGCGATAAGGGTTGCGATAAGGGTTGCGATTGGTTTGGACGTTGCAACTATTGAAGGATTTCTTAAAAAATTATAAAAATACGCTTAAAAATTTCGAACATTCGTGTGTGTTTTGGTTTTTGAGAATTTGATTTTTCGAGAACATATTGTTAAGGGATTTCAACACTTTTTCTTCTCAACAACAATCACTATATCAACTACTTAAGATCCATATTCATTTCTAAATTCAAAGCTTATCAAGATGGATTCTACTACAGAGTATCATGTAACAAACAACAATATCATGGTAGCGGGCCATAAAGAGAGACCACCAATGCTTGTGACTGGTAGATATGCACAATGGAAATCACGATTCCTTTGATATCTTGACACTAAACCCAATGGTGATGTTCTTCGACGTTGCATCAAAGAAGGACCATATACACTCTCTACAATAACCATTCCTGCCATTCCAGCAACCGACTCGACAACCGGTTCCGATGAGCAAACAATTGAGGAAACATATGAGAACACTTCGAAAGAGAAACGTGCTTGGATTGATGCAGAGAAAGAAGCAATCTGTTTGATTCTCAGTGGGATTGGAGATGATATTTAATCAACGGTTTATGCATGCTCTACTGCAAAAGAAATGTGGTTTGCCATTAAACGCTTGCAACAAGGAGAATCACTTAACAAGCAAGATGTCAAAACTAACTTGTTCTGGAACTTTGGTAATTTACTTCATTGGACGGGGAATCAATTGATTCATATTACTCAAGGTTCTACAAGATGATGAATGACATGACAAGAAACAATCTGCAAGTCTCCACCATGCAAGTCAATGTGTAGTTTCTACAACAACTTCAACCCGAGTGGACACGATTTGTAACATTGGTGAAACAAAAAAATAAGTTGGACGAGGTCAACTATAATACACTCTTTGACATTTTGAAACAATTTCAGAATGAGGCAAATGAACTTCGAGCTGAAAGGGTAGCAAAGACTGCTAATCCACTTGCTTTGGTGTCTACCACTAACCATGTCCAAGATCATCGCTCTCGTGCTCCAAAATCATACTCCACTACATCCTCATCACCAAGATAATCCAACACATCCTCTTCACCAAGATACTCTACTTCATCTAAGTATTCAGCTCCCACAAGATCACAAGAAAAAGAACCAAGAGCACCATCACCATCACCTGAGCCATCATCTGAAGAGGACAATGATGAAGAACTAGCTCAGAAGGATAGGGAGATGAAGCAACAAATTTCTTTCATTATGAAGACCTACAAGAAAATCTTTAAACCCACCAACAACAATCTTCGAACATCATCAAATACAAGGAATCAATATGTTGAGACTCCTCGAAGGTATGAAACACGTCAACGTGATGAAAGTCCTCCAAGGTATGATCGACATAATCCAATACATGTTGAGGGTTCTGCACGGTATGATCGACAAACTGCTAAGTATGATGCTTAGAGGATTTCTACTGCTGCTGGGAATAGGGAAACTGTTGGTACTCAAGTGGTTCAACAAAGTGGAATTCAGTGCTTTAATTGTCAAGGCTATGGGCATATGGCAAAGGAATGTAGGAAGCCGAAACGGGTTAGGGACTCTGGCTAGCATAAGGAAAAGATGATGCTATGCAAGAAGATGGAAGCTGGGGTTAAATTGTCGGCTGAGGAAGGAGCCTTGCTTGATGACACTAATGATGAAGCTCCCGATCAAGAACACGAAGCACATTACTCGTACATGGTAAAGGTTGAAGAAGTTCTCAACGTCACTGAAGATGATAATGGTCCTATCTTTGATACTGAGCCAATCGATAAGGTACACACTGAAGAGGAATATAATGTGTTTGGTAATACTCATGAGCATTGTGAGCTACCCAAAGCCATTAATGACACATGCATGATGGAAACGGTTGATAGTAATACCACGCCCGATTCATCAGACATGTGCAATAATGAGTCTGAGGATGATCAACATGCAAACGAGTATGATGATGATGAGGAGCGTATTGCGCTTGCTAACTTAATTGCTTCTATACAAAAAGATGTCAAAGAAACTAGAAAGAGTCAAAAGTAATTAAAGAAGGCAAATGCTACGCTCACTCAAAATTTTGAAGAATGCAAAGCTGCTCTAATCAAATCTAGTGAGACCATTGATAGCTATAGAGCTCAGCTTCTTCAAAAGACCCATGAGATTGAGGGGTCCAAAGGGTGTTTACTTAACGTCAAAAAGGACGATTATCAACATAAATATAACGAAACTCTTAAGCTTCTAGAACAAGAGAAACATAATTATAACACCTCTTTGAGTACTGAATGTCACAAAACGTATCTTGCTACCACGAAAGTCAATGAGCTAACTCAAGTAAATGGTTTTCTTCAAGAGGATAAAACTAAACTTGTTAATGAAAAGAAAGCAGTGGTTGAAAAGGTGGAAAAGGATTTCAAAACTAAACAAGCGAAAGATATCGACAAAATGGTGGAACTTGAAACTCAAATTGATTTTTACAAGAAAATTGTTTACAAAACTAATCAATCAGTTCAAACCATGAGAATGTTGGCACCTCGTTCATTTTTTAAAGATCGACCTAGTTTTGCTAATCCTAAGTACCTTGAGCAAGCTCAATCTGAGAATCAGCACTTATATCTTGATGAGTCCCAATGGACCGATCTTGATTGCCTTGTTGTTAGGCCCGATAGTGAAGAGACAAACGATTTGGAAGAAGAGAGTATTCCAAAAGTTAATAAAGAATATGTTAAACCATATAATTATGCTTATGAAAACAGTCTTTATGGTATTTTCAAACCGCAAACACAGAAAACTCGTGAGCAAATATTTCTCGAATGTGAACAGATAAGAATTAAAAGGAGACAAGCTTTTGCCACTAAGAAAACTAATGTTTCAAAATTTATTGAGTACTTGCCATTTAAAGCTTCTGTAAGCAAGAGTAAGCAAGCACTTAGTATTTTCAAGAGTAACATTGAAAATTTCAAAAACGTTGTTGATGATGACTGGAAAAAACGTGAACTTTCGAAAGGAGACAAAGAAATTCCTCACGATATAACTGTGCTTGTGAAAAGTAGTTTGATTCTGCTTGCGGAAAGAACGCAAAAACATATTTTGGAATTTGAAACATTAATTAAGCAAGAAGTGTTTTATGATTTGAAATATGTGGAATCTCTTGAACAAGAAGTGAACGACCATCAACCTGAAAGAGACGAGTTTTCTACAACATATGATCTACTCTTACATGAATGTCTCTCAAAAGATATTATGTGTGTTTATGTTACATCTTGTGCTGATATTGATGAATATTCCGATGTTGCATTCAAATATCTTGATCAAATCAGAGAGTGTGAAGGTCTTGAAACTGAGCTTTCGAATAAAGTTGACCAAAACGAGTTTTTGTTACTTCAACATAGATATGATTATCTTCAAAAACATTGTCATTCACTTGAACTTGCTTTGAAAAAGAAAGTTGGCATTTTTTCAAATGATACACCTTTGGAAGTAAAATTATGTGAGTCATGTTGATTACTAAATGAAAAATGTCTTGATATCTAGGATTTGAAAGCTCAGTTACAAGAAAAAGACATAGCAATAGCAGAGTTAAAGAAACTCGTTGCTAAGATGGGTGGGAAAGTTGTGGAACCTAGCGTTAAGAAATCTGTTCTTAGACAACCCAATGCCTCTAAAGTAAATAGATCCTCTATCTTGGGAAAACCATCTGCTTTCTCAAATTCTTCGTTTGCAAAACCTGTGTTTTCCCCCAAGATGGATGGAAAGGAAAGGTTACCACATATTCAACCCATAAGGAATATTATAGCACCAAGCGTTAAGCACAATAAGGTGATTAAACCAGGAATGTATAGAATGACCACTAAACCCACAAACAAAGTTAGTCACTCGCCTCAGACTTTTAGAAACACTAATATTCGTGTGTCTTCTACTACAGTAGTCTCCACTGCTAGTGTTAGCCGGCCTTAGCTTAGAGAACTCAAGTGAATGATAAGGTTTGGAAATACAAGAGTAAAGGTAAGATGAAGGAAGTAGAAGAACACCCTAGGAATTTGAATGTTTTTAAGAATAAAAAAGCTGTAATCACGTGTAATGAAGATTTGAATGCCTTGAATGACTTGAATGCTTTGAATGTCAAATTTGTTTGTGTCAAATGTGGAAAATGTGCTAACACTAATCATTCTATGTGTGCTATGAATAATGTCAAAGGCGTAGATACTAGAACTAAGAAACAAGTTATGATGCCTATTAGTGCTAGTAAACCCAAACACAAAGTGAACCATTATGATGCAACCCCCACTAAGAAAAGTAAGGCATCAGAATCCACCACTAAGAACCCAAGAAGCAGAATTAGGGAATTATATGAGTCTGCTAGAAATTCTTGGAAATGGTGGTTTGCTAATCAATGTCCTCCGGGATATAAATGGATGCCTAAAGTTAGGACCAAAAATGTGACAACGAGTGTTAGTATGCCTTTAAATGTTGCTAAGGACACTAATAATTCTACAATCACAACTACTGTGGTACCAATTTAGCAAATGCTCCATCGTGTTCTAACTCTTCTGCAGGTAATACAAATAATTCTCTTCATACTGGACTTCGGATGCACGAAGCACATGACGGATAATCTCAAGATTCTAATTAACTTCGTGGAGAAGTTCCTGGGTACGGTCCGATTCGAAAATGATCAATTTGCACCGATCCTAGGATATGGAGATTTGGTTCAGGGGAATATTGTCGAAGGGCTCAATCACAATCTTTTCTCGGTTGGTTAATTTTGTGATGTAGATTTGGAAGTTGCTTTCAGAAAGAAGACATGTTTTGTTCGTGATTATGATGGGAATGACTTACTTACCGGTACACGGGGTACTGGTCTTTACACAATTTCACTACAAGACACAACTTCATCAACTCCAATTTGCTTCATGGATAAAGCTTCAACGACTCAGGCATGGTTATGGCATCAACGTCTATCTCATCTCAACTTTGATACCATCAACTTACTTTCCAAGAAAGATATTGTGAGAGGCCTTCCAAGCTTGGAATTCATCAAAGATCAACTTTGTTCTTCTTGTGAGCTTTGTAAAGCTAAACGAAGTAGCTTTAAGACAAAGACTACACCAAGCTCTAAAGGACGGTTAGATCTTCTTCATATAGATATGTGTGGTCCCATGCGTGTTCAAAGTATCAATGGGAAGAAATATGTTATGGTAATTGGCGATGATTACTCAAGGTACACATGATCATTTCTTGAGGTCCAAGGATGAAACACCCGAAGTTCTCATCAGCTTCCTTAAACTGATACAACGTGGTCTTCAAGCTCAAGTAAAAGTGGTTGGTACTGACAGAGGCACATAATATTTGAATTCAACTCTGAGAAACTATTTTGAAGCTGGAGGAATTGAACATGAAACATCTATTGCCCGAACACCCAAACAAAACAGCGTTGTTGAAAGACGAAACCGTAATTTAGTTGAGGCTGCTCGAACATTATTATCTGCTTCAAAACTTCCAATATACGTTTGGGTCGAAGCTGTGTCAACCGCATGCTATACAAAAAATCGATCCTTAATTATCCCAAGACACGCAAAGACACCATATCACATAATCCATGATCAAAAACCTTCACTCAAACACCTTCATGTTTTTGGATGTACTTATTACATAATTCGAGATGGTGAAAATTTGGATAAGATGAAAGAGAAAGGTGACACATGTATTCTAGTGGGATATGTAACTCAGTCTAAGGGATATAGAGTTTACAACAAGAGAACAAAACTGATAGTCGAGACTATTCATATCAGATTTGATGAATTACAAGAAATGGCACTTGAACAAAACAGTTTAAGTCCCGATCCACAATGACAAACGACTTCCGTTCAAAACCGCACGGAACTCGGAACTTAAGACCACAACAACGAACCGTCAAGTTCAACGCTGGTTCAAGGAAATGTTCCAAGAGAAAATATGACAGTCAACACGACACTTGAAGAGTTGGAAATGTTATATGGACCAATGTTTGATGAATATTTCACGGGGAGAAACATGTTGTATCGAAGTCTTCCGCTGTCACTAATGATAAGAATGATGATACCGATCATCGTCAACAAAAGGATACAACTTTATCTACTTCAACATGGGTTGCTGCAGATTTACCTCCTCAGAATATCACATCAACAACCGCTCCTACAACATCAACAACTACTGTCATTTCTCTAGAGAACACAAATCAAGTAGACAATGCATTATCTGACGAAAACGAATTTATCAACCCATTCGGTACACCGGTACACGAAACTGGAGAGTCTTCTACTCGCCATGTTGATCCATCAAATATGCAAACGTTCTACCAACGACATCCTTCAACACATCATTGGACCCGAGATCATGCTTTGGTTCAAGTAATTGGAAACCCTTCACAGCCCGTTCGTACAAGACGACAGCTTAACACCGATGGCGATGTTTGTATGTTCGCACTCACCGTGAGTACAGCTGAACCAACAAATATCAAAGAAGCCTTGGCTGATCATGCTTGGATTGAATCAATGCAAGATGAACTTCTCCAATTTAAAAGACTAAAAGTCTGGGAACTTGTTGATAGACCATACGATGTAATTCCATTAAATCTTCGACGGGGCTGAAAAAACAAGATGGATGAAGAAAACATAATCATCAAGAACAAAGCTAGGCTAGTGGCTAAAGGGTATGGTCAGAAAGAGGGTATTGATTTTGAAGAATCATTTTCACCAGTAGCTCGTTTGGAAGTGGCAGGATTTTTCTTGCTTATGATGCACATAAGGGATTCATTGTGTATCAAATGGACGTAAAGACTGCGTTTCTTAACGGTCCTCTGAAGGAAGAAGTCTGTTAATGCAATAATGACTAAAAACGTTACTTGCATTTTTCGGTCTCGCTTAGTTTTGATTACGACAATACGTAAAAACAAGCATTTACGAAAACAACAAAAAACGAATTCTTGAGTTCAAGTATTTTTCATTTTACCCATTTTCACTTAAGGTATGGATAAACAAGTACTAACCTTAATCAAGTGATCAAGTGATTTAATCTTTTCTTAAAACTCACTTTTTATTAAGTGTGACAAGTTTTTATTAAACTTTCTTTTTAAGAAAATGTTTTATTAAATTAATTATTTGAAATTTGAAAATGGCATATTCTTATTTGGTTAAGAATATCCTTTAAGGATATTTTTTATATCCAGATAAGACCTCCACCACTAAAGGACAAAAAGGAGCGGAGTCTAGTCCGGCTGTACCTTAGCGCCTAGGCGGTACCTTATCGATAAGGTACCGCGGGCTAAGATAAGGTACCGCGGGCAGATATAGCCGTTGGCTCCTTTGTCCTATAAATAGTAGACCATTCTCAGCTTTTCACCTCACCTCTTTTGCACATTTATTTCCAGATTCAAACCCCTTCTTTAATCACTCAAATCTTTGATCATTTGTTTGATTATTACTTGTTTAAGAAGTGAATCTTGTTCTTCCATCCCTTCCTCTCCAAGTGCAAAGAGAAGAACACTATCCTAGTGAAGTGTTAAGTCCACCACCAAAGATCCATTGAAGATCTAATTTTATACACTTGTAGTTGTGTCATAGTTGTGAAGATCCAAGTAGTTGTGTCTATTTGGAAGTTTTATATGTACTAAGTATAGTTGTGTAGATTGGTCCTAGCTACGATTAGGGCTCGACTTTTAGCTTAGAGTCGGAAATTGGTTAAGCGACGTGTACGGTTTTCTCCACCATAAGGAGCTTGTTGTGTAGTTCACTCTCGAGTAAGGAGTACTCGAGGAGTGGAGTAGGAACGAGGAGTGAGCTTCGTTGCCGAACCACTATAAATCCTTGGTGTTCGGTTTGATCTTTCTTTACCCTTAACTCTTTACATTCTTTATTCTTTATGCATATACATGTGTTAGTATTAGATTAGCTACACTATCATTCTTTATTCTTTGTGGATATATTTTTGTTAGTATTAGTTTAGTTACACTATCATTGTTCATATTATGCATAAGAAGATTTCACATATTTCCGCAAGCCTAAGTTTTTGAAAAAGGATTTTTTGGAAACCACATTTTAACAAATAAATATAAGAAACTATTCAAACCCCCTTTCTAGTTTCTATAATTGGTATCAGAGCGGGTTGCTCAAGAATTTTTAAAGTATATTGTATTTTAAAACTTGAATCGATCTATGGATTCCAACAAGTACCTAGAAGGGCAATCTATGCAAAGACCACCACTTTTTGAAACCGATAGTTTTATTTATTGGAAAAATAGATTTGAAACTTATGTGAAATCAAAAGATTTAGATCTTTGGCATGTTATTACCAATGGTGGTTTTTTACCCTTTCAATTTAATGAAGTTTCTAAAATAAAAGAATTGGTCACTTTTGACAAAGCTAATGACGATACTAAAAAAAAACTTTCAAAAAATAATGAGGCTAAAATGGTGATTTATAATGCTTTGCCTAAGAAAGAGTATGAAAGAATTTTTATGTGTGAAACCGCTAAAGATATTTGGAACACTCTTTTAGTAACCAACCAAGGTAATAGCCAAGTCAAAGAAAGCAAAATCGATCTTCTTGTCCAACAATATGAACAATTTGTCATCTTAGAAGATGAAACTATTGATAGTGCATTTGCTAGGTTTAACACCATTATTACTAGTCTAAAAGCACTTGATGAAGGTTTTTCTAGCAAGAACAATGTTAGGAAGTTTCTAAGGGCCTTACATCCAAAGTGGAGAGCAAAAGTCACGGCGATTGAAGAGTCGAAAGATCTCTCAACTTTATCACTTGATGAACTCATAGGAAACTTGAAGGTTCATGAGATGATAATTTTGAAGGACCCGGAATTAGTGAAAACCAAGAGTGAAAGGAAATATCTTGCACTTGAAGCCAAGAAGGCACAAAGTGACCATGATAGTTCCTCGGAAAGCGATGACGAGGAGTATGCATTGGCGGTGAGAGATTTCAAGAAGTTCTTCAAGAGACGAGGCCAACACGTTAGGCAACCCAACTATGACAAGAAACCATTGTCCAAAGAATAGGTTTGTCAAGAACGAAAAAGGTGATAGGAATTGCTTAAGATGTGGTGATCCAAATCACTTCATTGGTGATTTTCCAAAGCCCGCTCGTGATAAGAACCACACGGCATTTGTGACAACCCTGGTTTTGAGGTTCGCCACTTAGTTTTGTTTTGTGCTAGTTGCGTGTCTTTACGTGTTTATATGCTTATTGGTGTGTATAGATTGTGGTTTGGATATCGTTTCCGGTACGGGGTACCTTGTGAATGAAACGATGTGTGATGATTTCATGTTCATGAGTTCACATGGTAGTGACTATGAAGTGAGATGGTGTTATTTGGTGGTTCTAAGTATACGTATATGTATTATAGAAAATCGTATTTTTACGATTTACGGTTTAGCATTTAGAGGTCGCGGATGAGGTAATTAGTCATATGAATATTTTTCGGGATGGTTTTAAGTCATTTAGGACTTAAATATAAAGTTTTTTTCAAAATTTGAGATTTTTTATAAAAGTGTATATTTTACGACTTTTACGGTAAAACGCGTAAATTTGACTAGTTTTACGGTTTTGAGGTTTTGGAGGCTTTAGGAGCTGAAATAAATTAAGGAAATTTAAGGTAATATTATTAATACACATATTAATAATAAAAGAAGGAAAAAAACGAATTTAGGGGTGTTTGGGTCGGTTTAGACGCACCAAAGAAGAAAGAAAGAAGTGAAAAGCCCAAAACAGGCCCAATGGACTTGTAATGGGATTAGGGGGCTTTAGGACTTAACCAAACCCAACTCATAACCATAATAATCAGGTTTTTAACCTCCATAACATCTCCTAGTCGAAATTCATCAATGGTGGCCAATTAGGGTTCTTTAAAAATTAGGTTTTCTCATCTTCCATTAAATTAAAGGTAAAACCTTCTTAACCCTTTTCATATTAATTGTTTATAATGTTTTCTATGATCATATTATGATGGATTTAGGTTAGGGTTTAATTAAAAACAGTATATTAATCATATTTTAATGATTAAATAAATTAGGGCTTGTAATTAGAGGGATTAGGGTTAATTAATATGGTTGATTTTGTTAAACCCGTTTTTAAAAACTGGGCAGATTTTGAGTCAATTATTTTGATCATATCGAGAGTTCTATAAACTCTTATTTTACGATCCAAGTACCCCTGGAAAGATATTTGAAGTGGCTTTCCAATGCAAGAAACGAGAACTATATTAGAGGTCGGGAAGTGGGTCAAAAACAGGTTACAACAGTCGGAGGTCAAAACAGTTTTGAATTCAGCCTGTTTTCTTTTTAAGTTTTGGGTTGTTTGGGGTACTTAGGATTGCATTGGGATCTTCTCACGAACGTGAGAGATGATTTATATATTTTAGTAAGTATCTGCACTTGGGATAAGGTTGTGGTTTAGGGTAAGACCCCTTAATGGTAACAAACTTTTAGTACGTTTAAAATCAGGAAATCTGGAATGACAAAAGTAGATATATGTATATCGGGGCCTTAACAGTAGATTTAAGGTTAGGGCAAGTGGGAGGTGTTAGCCAACATATGTAAGGGTATGAATATTCCTTTTACAGAAATCATGGGTATGTTTAAGTGGATTTTTGACTTAAATTTTTGAGACTTAAAAACTGGGACTGATTTGTGTAAAATATGAACGGGATAGTTATTAAATTTAACCAAGTTAGGGACTTGTTAAGGAAGGGTAATGGGGTTATTAGAGCTTATCAATGAGTTATTATATGGGAATAGGCTAGATGTCCATCATAGGTTGATGAGCCATCTTGGTGATTGGTTCGGGTATTGATTGTGTGTTTTTGGTTTGTTAGCTCGTTGCTAGTGCGAGGACTTGTGAAGAAGCTATCAGGTGAGTTTCATAGTCCCGTGTTTACTTTTGATTTTGACTTACAGATGGGATGGAAGAGACACTATGTTGAGTTGTTTATAAATTGATGCTGTGAATGTTTTTAAGGTTGAAATGGACTTGTGTGTACATTATATGATTAATTGCTATGTGATTTTTGATTGTGTATGATTTGGATCGGGGGACACGTGACGTCTCAGTTATTGTGGTTTGAAAAGGTAGTGGCCTTGTGGTTTGACAAGGTAGTGGCCTTGTGGTTTGACAAGGTAGTGGCCTTGTGGTTTGACAAGGTAGTGGCCTTGGGATAGGTACATAGTATGATCATCTATGGTACCATGTTGTTTGGCAAGGTAGGAGCCTTGGATTTTGGTTTGGAATGATTGATCTTGAATGCTAGTTGTTAATACATAATTGTAGCACATTGTCCATATGTTATTGTATTGGTGTTTGTTATTCACAGCTTGTAACTGATTTGGCGTTAGATTCTAAACCTATGACTCTCACCAACTTTATGTTGACATGTTTTAGTGTCTCTTTCAGGTGTGAATATGGTTGAGCTTGAGGATAGAAGTGGCTAGACTTGGATGCCTTAGGATTGCATATAGAAGGAGAACCCCGTTCCTTCTTAGTTTTTATTTGTTCATTTAAATAAGTGATACTGTTGGCACCTATATGTTTGTTTTGTTTGTGTTACTTGTTTGTCTTGGGTAAGAGGTAGGACTGTTACCTACTTACCTAGACTCCTGCATGTTGAGATATTGTCATGACATTTGTGTCGCCATTTATGACATCTCTTATATCATTTAGTTATCTCTATAGACACGCTATTGTTGTGATGATATCCATACGTTGTGCCCTATATTCCGCCATGGTGGGGTGTGACAGAATGGTATCAAGAGACAAAGGTTATAGAGAATTAGGTTGCCTAGTCGCGTAGCCTAGTCTATAGCTTAAGGGTCCCTGCATATAGGCGTCATAGGAGTATGTGTGCATTTTATTATAATTGATGTGTTTGAATGTTATTTATTGTGATGTTTTGACTAGTATGAATTGAACCATAGTAAGTTCATACTTAGCCACATGTTATTTTCTTTTTGGGTGGTGACTAGTGCAGGTTGAACCATAATCGTCCACACTAGTCATTGTCGTATTTTGCTTAAATTGTACATTATAGTACATAATTTGGTGCATGGTAGTTCTATCTTTTGTTGGGTTATTTTATGTACATGAGGTACAATATTTTTCTTTTGATGTTTAAGTCATGTTCCCTAAGAATCGTGTGGTGGTTCGAGTTACTAGGAGTACATGGGTAGGAAGGATTTTAAGCCGTTTCCACTCTTATGGGCGACATGACTTATAACTGATTATGTTTTCGTTTTGGATTTAGTCTAGGCTGTTTAAGCTAGACTATGGATTTCTGTATTCCAAGAGTTTTATTATGTTATTTTTATAGATGGAGTTTTGGATCTTATTGGTTATGTGGTTATGAGCTTATGTGAGAAGATGGATTTATGTGTTATATGTTGTATTGATTCTTATAAGTGTCATCATAGGAGGGAGTGCATTGGGGAAAGGGTAATTGTATAAGTATGGTGGCCAACATAGTTATACAAGTACCACAACTTCAATGGGTTCCCAAGTATGGTTGCATGAAAGAGGGTTAGTACATGCTTGTATATGATGAGATGTAGAATTTGGGTATACGTATTTTATATGGGTATATGTAATGGCTACCTACGATATGGCTATTGTTATTTTTGTGTTATATGTTTTTGGGTTATAGTTGTGTTGTGTGATTTTGGGGTCACACAATATGGTTTGGTTTTGGAGGTGGGCTTTATGCCTTGTTGTGGCACGGTGAGATGGTGATTACTCGTATGGAAAAACGAGCGTATAAAGCGATTGATTGACTTACGTGTATGATAACGAGTATGTTTGGGGGATTCAATAGGTATACATATGCGGATGTATATATACAACTATGTGTTAAGTTATGGTATATGGTCGTTCACTAGTTATTATAACTTGAACGTGCCTTGTGTTTGTTCGTGTTTTATGGTGCTGGAGTTTGGTGGAGTTTCAACGACGTTTTGAATATTTTGAACTGTGTCTTGTAGCGTATTTTTTTGAGTGTCGTATTTCACGTGTACGTTTTAAAACGGTGTTCTTGGTTTTAAGTCTATTGAAATAACTTGAGATTTCTTTTGAGATAATGAAATCTTTTATGTTGAGTCTTACAATTCTTTTGGTTGGTATATGGAAAAAGGGGACTTGGAAATCTAGTATAGGGTTAGATAGTTGGTTGTATTCGGTAAAATAAGGGTAAGGTCATGTTTGAAACAAGATGTAACATAAGATTTCTTTTTAGTCAACACTTATTTATTTCAAATTCTAAAAGACTTTCTTTAAAATAAAGCGAAGTAAAATTTCTTTCAACTTACAAAATTTATATAATTGGGTTTAACCGATTCACTTCATTTATAATTATTAATTCAAGGTTAAATTGAGTTTATGAAGATTTCACATACAATTTTATCTTTCATTAATATAAAACTGTTTCGGTCATAACTTGTTCGTTTTTAGAGCTTTTTGAGTGATTCAAAAGCCAAAAATTATGTACTCGGAACGTACTTTTCAAATATTCAGAAAGTATAGTCATGGGAGGTCAGTGGACTGGTCGGAATTGTTGTACAAGTGTCGGGTTCAAGGTTGAGTTTTGAATAGTAGTTTATTTTTATTTGGGGTGCACGGGATACCTAGGCCTTGGGTTGAGTTTTGAGATCACCTAGAAGGTTGTTTATAGATGGTTTGAGTCACATAGATGTGGGGAGGTAAAAAAAAATAATAACAATAATAAATAAGAGTATATTCTTTTGGAAAGGTCGGTCTTTTGCACGGTTTAAATAATATGTTGCGGGGCGTAATATGTTTTGGTTGCCATTGGGTGTTTCTTGGATTATTTTTCGTTGTCATGGGTCATTTTGAATTGATACATGTTCTGGGTTTGAGTTTTCTTTTGAGTCTCGTGGTTTTTGACTTGTTTTAATTGGTGCACGTGAAATGTCGTTAGTTATCCGTTGGTTTGATTCGTTGATCGTATCTGATGGATTCAGGATGTAGTTTTGGTTTCGTATTGTTCGGGAGCGTTGAGGTAGTCGTATGAAAGACTTGGTCGCACCTACACGCTTAAGTAGGTGACCATGAGAGAACGGTCGGAATAACCTTAGTGGGGAGGAAAGAAGTTCGTAGACGAACTAGTGTGGTCATGAGGTCTCTTAGGAGTACCAAGGAGATGAATAGAGATTTGTGGGATATTAGCACAAGTAACGCGCCATAGAGAGTGTTGGAAGGGGAAGTAATACCTCAAAGGTATTTATGATTGTTCGTAGGGCATGTAAGTTTTCCGAAAATTTCCTGAAATTTAGTAGGTTTGCCTATTACTATGAGGTAGAACCATAAATAGAGCAAGTAGGAGAAGTGAGAGGAGTTGTAGTTAGTGCCCTTCTAAGGCAAATCATTGATGGAGTGATTTAAAATTAAAAAAACAAGAGCTGTTAGAGATTGCAAGGAATGCCGGATAAAAGTTGAGTTGCTTAGTAGTAGATTGGATGAGGAAGCGTTTTGGAGGCTGAAGAGGTGGATTGGATAATGAGCCGATCTTGGCATTATCGGAAGGACCGGATGAATTCGCGAAGCATGACGATACGTGGAGCAAGGATTTGGACGCGTACGAGGACGACAAAGAAAGGCGATCGCTTATACGTTGCAGGAACTGAAGATTTGGAAGAATCGGATAGACTTAGTTAGTGGAGCTGGACTGTTATATCTGCCTAGAATGCTAGAGGCATTTGGTGTACGAGACATGGAGAATGATCTATACGGATCATGAACGTCTCCAACACATATTCAATCATCTTGATTGAACATTTGGCAAAGGTGATGGGTGGAGTTAATTGATGAAAGAAAATTGCAAGGCCAAGTACCATCTGGGAAAGGCAAGCATGGTCGATGAGACATGGAATAAGAAGGATGAGGTGAAGCTGAGACGAACTTGAACTATAGGGATGATGTATTAGAGTGGTTTGGATGAAGGATGTGGGTTGCACGAGTTGAGTTGTCTAAAGTAGTGAACGCGTCAACATTTATGTTGTGTGTCTTGGACAATCGTAAGGAGGAAAGGGACGTAGACTATACTTCCTACATGGATAGGAGTAGTTTAGAAATGGCGATGTAAGGACGAAGTTGGTGGAAGGGATACCTAATGCGGTGGGGGATTAAGTACGATGAGAGTTGGGTGATAGTCGATAGACTGACTAATTCATCACCTATTTCAAGAGGAATGAGAAGTCACGTAGTTGGGAAGTTGGAAGAATTAATGGATATGTGAAAGACAGTCATAGGTCACTTTGTAAGGAAATTGGAATTTAAAGTAGTTTGGGATACGGACTGAAGGGAGTTGATGAACATAATTGGACATGTGTGATTGATTTAGAAGTAGTTCGGAAACTCGTTAGCGATGGCTGAGTTTTCATATAATGATAGTTATCGTACTAGAAGTCGATAAATGCCATTTGAGGCACGATATGAAAGGATAGGGTGAGTTGTCCTCATTGTGGACTATAATTGGTAAAAGAGGCTACTAATGTGGTAATGGTGTTTGTGGACAGAATGAGTGCAACAAGGGATACTATGTAGAAAAAGGAGGAAACCACTAGATTTAGTGACAAAGTTATGTATGGAGTTTCACCCATAGTAACGGGTGGTATGTTTTGGTAAAATGGAAGAGTTGATGTAGAGTTTTGTAGGTCCATTTATGATCTTTAGAAAGATCGGACCATTAGCTTATGAGCATAGAATTTCCTGGGGGAAATGAGTTGTATACATGATACATTTCATGTATTGAGATTGGTAAAGGTTATTTAAGAATGCATTTTGCATGTACGGTTATTCGGGACTTGTGTTAATGAGAGTCTTTTTTTTATCAAAGAGTCATCTAGGAGATTTATTGACTGTGAGGTCAAGAGTTTGGCAATGAGTTTAATTGTTTTTGGTTTGTACATGTGGTATTTTGAAACTTGAACTAAAGTTCACTTGGAAATGAAAGGAGTTCTTTTAGAACAAGTATCCTCGTGTGACTTGTTGTCTGTGTGTTTGATCCTAAGGAGTAAATCTCGGGACGAGATTTCTATTAGGAGGGAGTGATGTGACAACCCTGGTTTTGAGGTTCGCCATTTAGTTTTGTTTTGTGCTAGTTGCGTGTCTTTACGTGTTTATATGCTTATTGGTGTGTATAGATTGTGGTTTGGATATCGTTTCCGGTACGGGGTACCTTGTGAATGAAACGATGTGTGATGATTTCATGTTCATGAGTTCACATGGTAGTGACTATGAAGTGAGATGGTGTTATTTGGTGGTTCTAAGTATACGTATATGTATTATAGAAAATCTTATTTTTACGATTTACGGTTTAACATTTAGAGGTCGCGGATGAGGTAATTAGTCATATGAATATTTTTCGGGATGGTTTTAAGTCATTTAGGACTTAAATATAAAGTTTTTTTCAAAATTTGAGATTTTTTATAAAAGTGTATATTTTACGACTTTTACGGTAAAACGCGTAAATTTGACTAGTTTTACGGTTTTGAGGTTTTGGAGGCTTTAGGAGCTGAAATAAATTAAGGAAATTTAAGGTAATATTATTAATACATATATTAATAATAAAAGAAGGAAAAAAACGAATTTAGGGGTGTTTGGGTCGGTTTAGACGCACCAAGAAGAAAGAAAGAAGTGAAAAGCCCAAAACAGGCCCAATGGACTTGTAATGGGATTAGGGGGCTTTAGGACTTAACCAAACCCAACTCATAACCATAATAATCAGGTTTTTAACCTCCATAACATCTCCTAGTCGAAATTCATCAATGGTGGCCAATTAGGGTTCTTTAAAAATTAGGTTTTCTCATCTTCCATTAAATTAAAGGTAAAACCTTCTTAACCCTTTTCATATTAATTGTTTATAATGTTTTCTATGATCATATTATGATGGATTTAGGTTAGGGTTTAATTAAAAACAGTATATTAATCATATTTTAATGATTAAATAAATTAGGGCTTGTAATTAGAGGGATTAGGGTTAATTAATATGGTTGATTTTGTTAAACCCGTTTTTAAAAACTGGGCAGATTTTGAGTCAATTATTTTGATCATATCGAGAGTTCTATAAACTCTTATTTTACGATCCAAGTACCCCTGGAAAGATATTTGAAGTGGCTTTCCAATGCAAGAAACGAGAACTAAATTGGAGGTCGGGAAGTGGGTCAAAAACAGGTTACAACAGTCGGAGGTCAAAACAGTTTTGAATTCAGCCTGTTTTCTTTTTAAGTTTTGGGTTGTTTGGGGTACTTAGGATTGCATTGGGATCTTCTCACGAACGTGAGAGATGATTTATATATTTTAGTAAGTATCTGCACTTGGGCTAACGTTGTGGTTTAGGGTAAGACCCCTTAATGGTAACAAACTTTTAGTACGTTTAAAATCAGGAAATCTGGAATGACAAAAGTAGATATATGTATATCGGGGCCTTAACAGTAGATTTAAGGTTAGGGCAAGTGGGAGGTGTTAGCCAACATATGTAAGGGTATGAATATTCCTTTTACAGAAACCATGGGTATGTTTAAGTGGATTTTTGACTTAAAGTTTTGAGACTTAAAAACTGAGACTGATTTGTGTAAAATATGAACGGGATAGTTATTAAATTTAACCAAGTTAGGGACTTGTTAAGGAAGGGTAATGGGAGTTATTAGAGCTTATCAATGAGGTATTATATGGGAATAGGCTAGATGTCCATCATAGGTTGATGAGCCATCTTGGTGATTGGTTCGGGTATTGATTGTGTGTTTTTGGTTTGTTAGCTCGTTGCTAGTGCGAGGACTTGTGAAGAAGCTATCAGGTGAGTTTCATAGTCCCGTGTTTACTTTTGATTTTGACTTCCAGATGGGATGGAAGAGACACTATGTTGAGTTGTTTATAAATTGATGCTGTGAATGTTTTTAAGGTTGAGATGGACTTGTGTGTACATTATATGATTAACTGCTATGTGATTTTTGATTGTGTATGATTTGGATCGGGGGACACGTGACGTCTCAGTTATTGTGGTTTGAAAAGGTAGTGGCCTTGTGGTTTGACAAGGTAGTGGCCTTGTGGTTTGACAAGGTAGTGGCCTTGGGATAGGTACATAGTGTGGTCATCTATGGTACCATGTTGTTTGGCAAGGTAGGAGCCTTGGATTTTGGTTTGGAATGATTGATCTTGAATGCTAGTTGTTAATACATAATTGTAGCACATTGTCCATATGTTATTGTATTGGTGTTTGTTATTCACAGCTTGTAACTGATTTGGCGTTAGAGTCTAAACCTATGACTCTCACCAACTTTATGTTGACGTGTTTTAGTGTCTCTTTCAGGTGTGAATATGGTTGAGCTTGAGGATAGAAGTGGCTAGACTTGGATGCCTTAGGATTGCATATAGAAGGAGAACCCCGTTCCTTCTTAGTTTTTATTTGTTCATTTAAATAAGTGATACTGTTGGCACCTATATGTTTGTTTTGTTTGTGTTACTTGTTTGTCTTGGGTAAGAGGTAGGACTGTTACCTACTTACCTAGACTCCTGCATGTTGAGATATTGTCATGACATTTGTGTCGCCATTTATGACATCTCTTATATCATTTAGTTATCTCTATAGACACGCTATTGTTGTGATGATATCCATACGTTGTGCCCTATATTCCGCCATGGTGGGGTGTGACAGCATTCGTTAGTGGCGCTTGGAGCGATAGCGGTGAAGATGATGATGACAACCCCAAAGAGGAGAAATGTCTTATGGCTCACACTTCTAAAGAGGTACATTCCGAAACCGAATATTATAGCAATGATAGTTCCACTTTAGATGATATTGAATTTGAAGGCAAATATGATAGCTTACACAAACTTAGTCTTAAATTCATAGAAAAGAATAAAACCTTAAAATCAACCAAAACTAAGCTTGAAAATGAGATCAATGAACTTAGGGAGAAATTGGCTAAACTTGAGAAAAACAAAGAGGTTGATTTAGGTTGCTTAAGTTGTGAGAAACTTAGATTAGAGAATGAAGATCTCAAGAGCACCTCCATTAAATTGGAAAAGTTTATGAAAGGTACTAGTGCTCTTGAAGATATGCTAAACAAACAAGTTCATTCTAAGGAAAGACTTGGTCTAGGTTTTAACTCAAATGAAGCCTCAACTAGTGAACCAAAACAAGTCAGGTTTTCATAAAAAACGCCCACTGGACGCGGTTCCAAATTGTATGGCGCGGTTCCTTATCACTATGGAACCGCCGCCATAGATAAGGTACCGCGGCCAGAAGATGAATTTTGTGAAAATCCTGAACTTTCTGAAAAGTCTAAGTTAGATGAAAAACTAAAGCATCTTACTGTTAATAAGGTACAATTACCGATACTTGACGACAATGCTATTGGTAAGTTCTACAAGCCATTAAGTAAACCTCTCATGGGAAATAGAAGTTTATCTAGACTATCCTCTACTCCACCTAGAGTACGGAATGATTCTAAGCCTAGAAGTAGAACGACAACGCCTAGAAGAGATAATCAAAACAACTCACGACCTAGAAGTAAAACTCCAACACCTAGAAGAAATAATAATAACTCTAAACCTAGATCAAACACACCTAGGAGAAATAATGAACAACAAAATGGTTACATGAATTACTACCCTCCTCCATTTTGTTCTCCATGGGGAATCCCCTCCTCATTCATGCATCCCAACCAAATGCAAGGGATGTTTGGAACTAACAATTTTTGACCCATGAGATATTGGGGACCAAATGTTTGATCTTGTGTGTTGTTACCTAGATATGCTTGGGAATTGATTTGGAGCCCGATGAGTGGATTAAGGATAGTGGATGTTCTAAACACATGACGGGTCACCGAAGTTTGTTCTCGCATTACAAAGCATATGATGGAGGTAACGTCACATTCGCTAGTAGTCTACGTGGTAATATCATTGGCAAAGGTACGGTTTCTCTTGACTCCATGACCATTGAAAATGTTGAGCACGTAGATAACTTAGGTTTTAACCTATTAAGTATAGGTCAAATTTGTGATAATAAGTGTAAGGTCATCTTTTCGTAACATGACAGTGAAATCGTAAAAGATGGAAAAGTTATTAGAAAAGGTGTTAGAAAGCATGGGCTTTATGTCATAAAGGTTAATAAGAAGTCAAAAGACAACATATGTCTTGCGACTATAGATGATAGTTCTACTCTTTGGCATAGGAGATTAGGTCACGCTAATATGCGTTTAATTCAATCTTTAGTCTCTAAGGAGTTGGTAAGACACCTCCCCAAGATTAAGTTTGATAGTCACTTTTGTGATGCTTGAAAGTTGGAAAGCAAGTTCACTCAAGTCACAAAGCCAAGAATTTGGTTTCGACCTCTCGGTGCTTAGAGCTTCTACATATGGATCTCTTTGGACCTTCCGCCATACGGAGTTATGGAGGTAACCTTTATACCCTAGTTAAAGTTGATGACTATTCTAGATTCACTTGGACTAGATTTTTGGCATCTAAGAATGAAGCTTTCGATCACTTCGAAATCTTTAGTCGAAGAATTCAAAATCAACTAGGATGTTCAATTGTTTCTATTAGGACGGATCATGGTAGGGAATTTGATAATGAAGTGCAATTTGGTGCCTTTTGTGAAGCTCATGGTATTACCCATAACTTCTCGGCTCCTCGCACTCCACAATCAAATGGGGTAGTTGAAAGGAAAAATAGGACTCTCCAAGAGATGAGTAGGACGATGTTAAACGAGCAATCTTTGCCTCAAAAGTTTTGGTGCAATGTCGTTGACACATCGACTTATATTCTCAACCGAATTCTTATTCGACCTTTCCTAGGAAAGACACCCTATGAGATTCTTAAAGGTAAGAAACCCTCATTAGAATACTTTAGGGTGTTTGGAAGAAAGTGCTTTATCCTCAACACCAAAGACTACCTTACCAAGTTTGACCCAAAGTCTTACGAAGGTATCCTTTTAGGTTATTCCCAAACTAGTAAAGCCTACATAGTCCTAAATAGAACCACGGGGGTTATTGAAGAATCACTCAACGTAACCTTTGATGAAACCCCTCCTTCACCCAAGACACCACCATTGGTTGATGATGACTTGGATGAATTAGAAGTAGTTAAAGCCAAAGAGGTTAGAAAAATAGGAGTTGAAGACCTTAGTGTTGAAAAAGAAGTAAACGTTAAGGAGTCTAGGGATCATACTCTCAATAATGTCATTGGTGACTTAAGTCAAAGGACCCTAAGATCTCAAGTCCAAAACCAAAGCAACTTCTTTTGTTTTGTCTCCTTGATTGAACCAAAGAATGTTAAAGAAGCTTCGACGGATGAGAGTTGGGTCATTGCGATGCAAGAAGAATTGAATCAATTCGTTGCCAATGATGTTTGGGAACTTGTTCCTCCACCTAGAAGTTCTACCATTATAGGAACCAAATGGGTATTTAGGAATAAGCTAGATAATAATGGTGTTGTGTCTCGTAACAAGGCTAGACTTGTAGCTCAAGGCTATAATCAACAAGAAGGGATTGATTATGACGAGACATATGCACCGGTAGCTAGATTAGAATCAATTAGAATCCTTTTAGCCTACGCTTGTGCCTTAGATTTTAAGCTTCAACAAATTGATTTAAAGAGTGAATTTCTTAACGGTTTGATCAATGAGGAGGTATATGTGGCTCAACCTCCCGGCTTCATTGATTTTGAGAAACCGGACCATGTTTACAAGCTTAAGAAAGCACTTTATGGACTCAAACAAGCACCCAAAGCTTGGTATGATAGACTTAAAGCATTTCTTGTTAAACATGAGTATACCATGGGAATGGTAGACAATACACTCTTTACAAAGAAGAAAGGTCCTCACCTCATAATCGTACAAATATATGTTGATGACATTATATTTGGCTCAACTTGTCAAGAATTGTGTGATGACTTTGCCAAAATCATGCATGGTGAGTTTGAAATGAGTATGATGGGAGAACTTAACTTCTTTTTAGGACTCCAAATTAAACAAATGGACGATGGTATTTTCTTTAGTCAATCTAAGTACGCTAAAGAAATGCTAAAGAAATTTGGATTAGAAGAATCTAGACCAATGAAGACCCCTATGGCCTCGGATACTAAACTCACCGTAGATGATGATTGTGAGTCGGTAGACAACACCAAATATAGTGGTATGATTGGTAGTTTGTTATACCTAACGGCAAGTCGACCAGATATCATGTTTAGTGTTTTCCTTTGTGATCGCTTCCAAGAGGCTCCCAAAACCTCTCACCTTGAAGCGGTTAAGCGTATCTTCCGATACATTAAAGGCACTATACATTTATGATTATGGTATCCTAAAGGGACCGACGTAGAAACCATTGTCTACGCGGACTCGGATCATGCGGGAGACTATGTGGACCGGAAAAGCACTAGTGGAGTTTGTACCTTAATGGGTTGTTGTTTAACTTCTTGGTTCTCCAAGAAACAAACCGCTCTTGCGATATCCACCACGGAAGCCGAGTATGTGAGTGACGGAAAAGCATGCCAACAAGCTTTATGGATGAAGCAAGCGCTTGTTGTTTACGGGATTTCTCTTGATGATGTTCCTATCATGTGCGATAATAAAGGCGTTATAGACCTAAGCAAGAATCCCGTGCAACATTCGCGAACCAAACACATAGAAATTAGACACCATTTCCTTAGGGATAATGTTCAAAAGGGGAACATTACTATTGAAAAGGTGCCCTCCGAGGACAACTTAGCCGATATCTTCACTAAGCCATTTAAGAGGGAACCTTTTAATTACTTGCATCTAGGTCTAGGATTAATGGAACATCTTCCTTCAATTCTTTTCTTCTTGTGTGTTTTCTTTTACCACTTTAAGTCCTTGAGTCTTTTAAACTCCTTTTGAAAAATCTTCTCCTCTCCTTTTCAAAATTCTCAAAGTCTCTTCTGAAAATGGTTGAGAAATTCGTTTGACATTGTTAATTCAATCTAAAAATGATTTTTCATAGATTCTCGCTATTAATCTAGAGCTTACATAATTCATATGTATGATTCTCTCAAACATAGAAAGAACAAGATAGAATCATGGAGGTCTTGTCTTACACACCTCCTACATCGATTTTTTTAATCCATGTATTTTGGTGAAATCTCTATTTGGTAAGTTTGCATATGTTTTCTTTGTATATCTTTGCTCTTAAGCATATCCCTATGATAAGTTAGACTAGAAAAATAAGATTTTCTGAAAAATCTTCCTCCAAACACCAAACCCTGCTTCTGCAGGCGGTTCCATATGTGAACCGCGGTACCTTATTGATAAGGTACCGCCACCTTAGATAAGGAACTGCCTACAGTGGCCTTCCTTTTTCGGGTTTTTGTCTGAAACTCCAGATTTGCTCCAACATTTTTGAGAATCTTTGTTTCAAACCCTTTGACCACCCCAAAAATACCCTAAGCCTTCCCTATTTAAACCATAAGCATTTTGCATTACTTCACATCCAAAATGTCTTATTCTCCCAATGAAAGCCTTGAATCTCCTCCATTTTCTCCAATTGCTTTCAATCCAAACCCACCCAAGAACACTCTTAATCACATTTCTCCTACCAAGAATGTTTATTGTGGAACATCTTTTCTTCCACCACCACCCTTTAGTGTTCTTCCTCCTTCTCATGATAATGTCATGCACCATGGAACATATTATCATTGTTGTCAATATCAACATCTTCCTATGACACACATCTATGAGGAGTTGAGCTACATCAAGAGTCTCTTAATCAAGCCTCCTCTTCACTTTGATTATGAGATCTCCAACAAGCCACCACCACCACCCTCTGCTATTACCTTGTCCTTCATGTAAGCATTGGTTGCTTATCCATAAGACACCAAATTCAAGCAAATCTTAGAATTCTAGAATAACTAGGATTAGATTTATGCTTTTGGCTTGTTTCTTTTTCTATACATCTTTGTATGATGTTCTTTTAGTAACCTATCTTGGATCTTTGTCTTTGTGTTTTCTTATCTTTTAAATTTTTTTTTGTGACCTATTGCTATATATTGTTGGTTGTTTCTTTTGTTCAACTAACCCTTCTATGTAGCTTGTCACCATATCTTGATTCCTCGGTGCCCCAAGTAGGGGGAGTAAGCACCAAGGGGGAGTCTTTGCAAAGTCCGTTTCTTCAATACCGGCTTACACAACCTTTTTGCTTCGACAAAGGGGAAGAAATGAATAAACTCGTCTTCGAAAATCTTGTTTTTGTGTGATTGAGTTTATGTATTGTCGGAATAAAAAAGGGGGAGATTGTTAATGCAATAATGACTAAAAACGTTACTTGCATTTTTCGGTCTCGCTTAGTTTTGATTACGACAATATGTAAAAACAAGCATTTACGAAAACAACGAAAAACGAATTCTTGAGTTCAAGTATTTTTCATTTTACCCATTTTCACTTAAGGTATGGATAAACAAGTACTAACCTTAATCAAGTGATCAAGTGATTTAATCTTTTCTTAAAACTCACTTTTTATTAAGTGTGACAAGTTTTTATTAAACTTTTTTTTAAGAAAATGTTTTATTAAATTAATTATTTGAAATTTGAAAATGGCATATTCGTATTTGGTAAGAATATCCTTTCAGGATATTTTTTATATCTAGATAAGACCTCCACCACTAAAGGACAAAAAGGAGCGGAGTCTAGTCCGGCGGTACCTTAGCGCCTAGGCGGTACCTTATCGATAAGGTACCGCGGGCTAAGATAAGGTACCGCGGGCAGATATAGCCGTTGGCTCCTTTGTCCTATAAATTGTGGACCATTCTCAGCTTTTCACCTCACCTCTTTTGCACATGTATTTCTAGATTCAAACCCCTTCTTTAATCACTCAAATCTTTGATCATTTGTTTGATTATTACTTGTTTAAGAAGTGAATCTTGTTCTTCCATCCCTTCCTCTCCAAGTGCAAAGAGAAGAACACTATCCTAGTGAAGTGTTGAGTCCACCACCAAAGATCCATTGAAGATCTAATTTTATACACTTGTAGTTGTGTCATAGTTGTGAAGATCCAAGTAGTTGTGTCTATTTGGAAGTTGTGTATGTACTAAGTATAGTTGTGTAGATTGGTCCTAGGTACGATTAGGGCTTGACTTTTAGCTTAGAGTCGGAAAATGGTTAAGCGACGTGTACTGTTTTCTCCACCATAAGGAGCTTGTTGTGTAGTGAACTCTCGAGTAAGGAGTACTCGAGGAGTGGAGTAGGAACGAGGAGTGAGCTTCGTTTCCGAACCACTATAAATCCTTGGTGTTCGGTTTGATCTTTCTTTACCCTTAACTATTTACATTCTTTATTCTTTATGCATATACATGTGTTAGTATTAGATTAGCTACACTATCATTCTTTATTCTTTGTGGATATATTTTTTGTTAGTATTAGTTTAGTTACACTATCATTGTTCATATTGTGCATAAGAAGATTTCACATATTTCCTCAAGCCTAAGTTTTTGAAAAAGGATTTTTTGGAAACCACATTTTAACAAATAAATATAAGAAACTATTCAACCCCCCCTTCTAGTTTCTACAAAGTCTATGTCACACAGCCAGAAGGATTCGTTAATCCTCATTATCTTGACAAGGTGTATCGTCTCAACAAATCACTTTATGGACTCAAGCAAGCTCCAAGGGCGTGGTACGATGAGCTCTCGAAATTTCTGGTATCCAAAGGTTTCTCAAAAGGTTCCATTGATCTAACTTTGTTCACTTATAAATATGGGGATGACATTTTGCTTGTGCAGATTTATGTTGTTGACATTATTTTCGGGTCTATAAACCCAAAACATTCAAAATGGTTTGAAAAAGTAATGCACAACAAATTTGAAATGTCAATGATGGGCGAACTAAAATTCTTTCTAGGAATCAAGTTCACCAATCCCCAAATGGTATCTTTATCAACCAAGCTAAGTCTTGTCAAGAGATAATCAAAAAGCATGGTATGACCTCATGTGACCCTGTTAGGACACCATTATCAACCACATCCCTGGATGCTGATTTGGAGGGAGATGCCATAGATCAAACGAAATATCGTTCCATGATCGGCTCCCTCATGTACTTAATAGCAAGCCGACCAGATATATCACATGCTACGTGTTATTGTACACGATATCAAGCACGACCCACTGAAAATCACCTCAAGGAGGTCAAACGGATCTTTCGGTACCTAAAGAATACAATTCATTTAGGACTCTGGTATCCGAGGGAAACCGGTTTCTTTCTAACGACCTATTCAGATTTTGATCATGCAAGGTGTCTTGATACACGTAAAACTACTTCTGGTGGTGCAAAATTTCTAGGTCAAGATAAGCTTGTAGGATGGTCTTCCAAGAAGCAGGATTGCACATCATTGTCATCAGCCGAAGTGGAGTATGTGTCTCTATCTGTGTGTTGTGATCAAGTTCTTTGGATGAGAACACAACTCACGGATTATGGCTTCCACTTTGATAAAGTACCTATGTACTGTGACTCAAAGTCCACCATAGCCATCTCCTGCAATCCGGTACAGCATTCCCGTACGGAGCACATTGATGTCAGATATCACTTCATTAAGGAACAAGTTGAAAGGGGTATCGTTGAATTATACTTTGTTGGAACTCATTACCAATTAGCTGACTTGTTTACAAAAGCTCTTTCGAAAGAGAGGTTTGCGTATCTAGTTAGGCAAATTGGTATGAGATGTTTGACTCCAGCAGAACTAGAGATTCTGGCAAAGAAGCCTGCTTGATTCACCTATCAAACATCTACATGTATATATTATTAAAAAAAGCAAAATACAAAATTAAAAAATCTTTCAAAATCCAAAAAGATTCTTCTCGACATGTCTTTCGGTATCGATATATGGACGTGCCTAGAGTTGTTTCTCAATAACGACACGGGTGTGTACATAAAGCTCGAATGAAAGTTGTAAATATTTTTCAAAACATGTCATTTCTATTTAATAAAGGAAATTGTCTATTTTGGACGAATATTTCCACACACCGGGTAAAGCAATCTATCTTGGGTTGAGCTTGTCACAAAACATTCAACATTTTGAGATCAACACTATGGCTTGTAATCACTTTCAGATTGAAACCCGAATCTATATTCACGAGGGAGTGTACGCTTTAGTGCCCTTACCCTCAGCAAAAGAAGAGAAATCTTTAGTGCCCTTACACTTGAGTGGATTTGTCAGGACATTCAAAGTCTATGAACTCAAGTTTATGCTTTAAAAAATCTTTTCACCAAAAATAAATAGAGTTTTTAAAAAAAAAGCGTTGAACACAATTTTTCAAGAATTTCTCAATGATTATTCAAAAATTGTGTGTTTAACAACTCCTATCCTCAAAAAGTGAAATGTGGATCACATCCTCACAATGACAATTCAATTGGATCAATTTTGAGGGGGAGCATTCCAAATTCATGCTAAGTTTGACACATTTTTCTCCCGAAAAGTTTCAAGACTATTTTTCAAAAATGTATTTTAATCAAATTTGGTATCTCTAATATCGAACGATTTTATATATTAGAGATAGGGGGAGAAAATGTGATTAAAATGTGATCTATAGACTCAAGCACTCATGGTTACGATTAAATACCCACAAAATCTTCAATTCACAACGTTATTGGTGTCAAAAGGGTGGTTAGGCTTAAGTCCTATGATCCAACCAGAACCGGAGGGATCTTCCCAGGGACAATCTAATAGATTATTAGAAGTCCTTAGGAAAGATGGAGTAGAAAGTGAACGGAGCTGAATGCCGACTAAGTACTGATGCTAGCACTGGAACAATCACAACAAGGTGTTAGTAATGATGTATTGGTAAGCATTAAAGGGGTTGAAGAATGAAAAATAAATGTAAGGATAAAGGGTCTAGAGAAAGAAACCCTCCATACGACTTAGGCAGAAACCGGGTCAACACATCATGAAGACAACGCATCATGGACCCAGTGATGTAATGCACAACCCTCCTCAGCTGACTCAAGCTTCTCTCAAAAGAAGTTTATTTTATTGTCACGTAGATCAATACGACTTCTATTAACCTTCTCACTCCGAGATTGTTTTGGCATCTGCTCCATCCTCCGGCCACTAAAAGTGCACAAATCGAGTCTAGAGCCAAGATATCAATCAAATCTTGTTAGGAAACACGGATGAAGATCAAGAGAGTCCTACGCTATATCCTTGCGATATTGCTAGAACGCTCAGAGTGATACTACTTAGTATTCACAATGATGAGTGGAAATCCTTCCAGTGTTAACATCTAACAGCACTGTGGTAGGTCATGTGTAAGATTATTTTAGAATTGAAGATGTGTAAACTGAAAAGCAACAGTGGTTTGATTCTGAATTGATTCAAACTCGTTTCAGGTTTCTACGCAATATCTTTATGGTCTTGCTAGAACATTCAGAGTGATATTCATTAATATTCACAGTGACGAATGGAAATCCTTCTAGCGTCAACATCAAACAGCGCTACGGTAGGTAACTTGCGAGATTCTTATGAATCAAGCTTGTGTCAACTGGAAAGCAACAATGGTAAGATTCTTAATGAATCAAACTTGTTCCAGGAATTTGAATTGACGACTTTAATCAAGCGGATATCTATCCAATTGATTCACTCTTTATGTTCGCAGTCTTGCTTTGAGACGGTCGAGTAAAGAGAACGGCTAGTACAGCCGCGAAACCCAGTCATGGAGATTCTTAATTGAATCTACCTAATCACAGGTACGATATTTAATATCGTGTAACGGTCTTCATCGACCAGAGGTAAAACGCTATCAATTTAGGACGAATGTCAAAGCCATTCACTCCGTGTCTATGTTTTGTCTCAAGAAGGTGGCGTTACGGTGTACTCAGCGAAGTCGAAGATCAAAACCACATTCTCATACCCAAAGACATTCAACAATCAAGAAAGCTAAAGACTTCTGCAACTCTGATGATCATAATCTTCGTTAACAACTAAAATAGAGAAATGACCTCTATTCAAAGGAGATTGTTAGCAAACTTTTAAGATAGTGCAAAGTATGACCATGTGGATGAAGACACAAGATCACAAGATGGCAAAGACAAGTCAAGAATGATTTGAACATCTCAAGATAAAAGACAAAGTCGAAAGACAATGACAAAGGCTCAAAGATCAAAGCATGAAGGAACAAGACTACTATTACACGTTCAAGACTCATTTATGACGAAATTCGTAATCTCCATTGATCTTCAAATATCAAAGAGGAGTGACCTCACATTGGGGGATATTGTTAGCCTCAAAATATTGAGTCAAACAAGAATGTTCGGTCATAGGTTTATATTGTAACATTTAGTAGAACGTTGTAATAGTTAGTTATTATAGTCGTGACATTACGGGCTTGATGGCTAGCTTAAAAGGACTCTTTCAAGGTACTAAGTACTTATTTAAGCCCGGCCCAATCAAACTATAGCCCATTAAGCCACATGTAGGCAAAGGCTATAAATACCCTTCCTAGCATGTTAGGAAGGGTGTTGGTTGTCTCATTTACTAATCTAATCTCACAAAAGTTTCACACACACTTCTCTCTACTTTCTCTCACTACTTTCTCTCTCTAGAAACCTTCCATCTTTTATCTTCCTTTCTTTTTTCTTTATTCGTGTAGATTCATCATAAATATAGGGACAACATCTTGGCTTATTGATATAAACTAACTTGAGATTTACAAGCTTTTAAGCAAATTCCTATTACTGGCCTAGCTTATTTTTGATTTTAAGCAGTTTAAAACAAACTAGAGTGAATTTGGTTCACAAATAAGCTCTATCCAGCTTATTCGTGGTACTTAACCCGTTTTTTGTAAAAAGTTCCATTTAATTGCACATAGGTCCTTGGTGTTTGATACTGTTGGGTCAGTATATGTTGGGAATAAAATATAGCCAGTCTACTTGAGCGCTGACAAGAATAAAACAAGTGTTGATAAGAAGAAAACAAACGCTGACAGATCAAGCGTTGACAAGACAAAGTCAAGCGTTGACACATTGAAGACAAGCATTGATGGAAGGATATGATCTACACGTTTATTATATTCTAGATTACTTCTAGTAAACATAGGAACAACAATGTATTTTCTATATTTATCTTTTCCTAGAATAGTTGATACGTAGATTATTGTACAAGGCTTCTTATGTCTATAAAAGAAGACCTTTAGGTTATTGTTCAATATAAGTTTATATACGTTAAACACTCTCATTGTAAGCAAGTTTGATATCATTAATCAAAGTGAAAGTTTGTTTACATCTTGTGTGTTCTTGTTTAAGTGTTAATTCCGCATAACATTTAGATTGTCATATACATATACAAAGGTTTCTCTAAGTGTATTACTTGATCTAATCTCGTATACATAAAGCTAAATCGATCTAAGTTTGGGATCAACAAGTGATATCAGAGCTTGTTGAGCAACTTTTGATCTTCAAGAACACAAGAACCCTAAAATCACCAAAACCCTAATTTTCTCAAAACCCTAACAACATCATGTCAAATCCAGAAATATCCTCTTCCTCCTCACCTTTGCCAAACATCAAGATTCCCATGCTTGATGCAACCAACTTTGAATTGTGGAAATTCAACTTTGAGCAATATTTGGGGATATATGACTACACTCTCTGGGAGATCATTGAGTATGGAAACACATAAAATATAGATGAAAAGGTTGTTGCTGCTATTGCTACAAGAACTGCTGTTGCTGGATGTCCAGAAGCAGATAAGAAAGAAAAACCTGGTGATGGTAGAGCTGTGTCTGTTGAAGACATAGCAAAGAGAAGGGTTGATATGAAAACCCAAAATATTCTGAAACTCTCTTTGAGACAAGAGAACCAGCATAAATATAGAGGTTATGAATCTGCTAAAGACCTTTGGGCAGCTCTTGAAGTTGCATATGGTGGCAATGAAGATACTAGGAAAGAAAAGAAGAAGCAACTCATGCATGATTATGTTGTTTTCACGGTTCAACCTAATGAGAAGCTTAACAGTGTGAGAAGCAGACTGCTTGACATTACAAGCAAGCTGTCCTTCATGGGGACACATCTTGATGATGTTGACATTAATGCTACGTTTCTTAAAACAAACTAAGGTTCCACTTTTGATGATATCTACAACAAACTAAGGCTGTTGGAGAATGAAACTCTTTTAGAGCATGGAAGTAAGCCTACCACTAGTAACATGGCCTTTTTCTCACATAATGAGGGCCAATTTGATCAGAAGGACTCTTACATGCATCCAGTTACTAGATCAACATGTGTCAATGCTGGAACATGTCCTGTCAACGCCTCATACTCAGACGCTGACACATACAAAAGTGACTCACCAAGAGTTAAACATGCTGGTTTGGATCTAGATACTGTATGTGCTTATATTGCTTCTTTGCCCAATGGTTCAGTGATTACATATGAGGACCTTGAGCAGATAAGTGATGAGCACTTGGAAGAGATGGATATTAAGTGGAACATGGCTCTTGCTAGTATAAGAGCAAATAGGTGGAATAGAAGGTTTAAGAAGAAGATGACCTTCAATGCAAAGGATACTGCTGGATTTGATAAATCCAAGGTTGAATGCTACAATTGTCATCGTATGGGGCACTTCATGAGGGAATGTAGATCTCCTAGAAGATCTGATGTTGGCAAACCATCAAGCCAAATTGTTAAGGCTCAGGATCCTAAGACCATGGTTGCAGTTTAAGAAATTGATGGTATGGGATGGGATTGGAGCTATTTGGCTAAGGATGTGGAAGAGGATAAAGCCTTGGTTGCTGAAATTGATGAAGAAGAGCATGTTCAATATGCTCTCATGGCACACTCCTCCTCTTCATCAGATAATGAGGTATACGATGATGCTTTTTGTAGTAAGGGTTGTAGGTTAAATACTGAGAAACTTAACAAAGAGGTGGTAAGGTTGTTAGATGATGTGAGTACTGAGAGATGCAAACTGTCTAACTATCAATTAGCTCTCACTCAAACTGAGAAAACAGTTTCTGAATACAAGAAAATGGAATTTGATTTAAAGGATAAAATAAATATCTTAAAACATGAGTTAGATACTAGTAATGATGTTAGGAACATTATGGAAAGGGTTAATAGTGAATTACAGGCTAAGTTAGATGAGGCCATTAAGAATAAAGATAATGTTGGCCTTAAAATTTAGAGATTTGATAGGGCCACACAAACCCTAGGAGAATGTGTGAATAAACAAAGGGATCCTAAGGACATGACTGGGATTGGGATGAAAGACTACTCTATGGTTCCACCACCAGCTGGTGACTTCTATGGTGTCCAACAAAAGGACCTATCTTGGACTGGTTTACCAGAACTCCAAGAGGAGGAATTCATTCCTCCACCAAGAGTTGTTACCCCAGTTGAAGAGTATCAACAGAAGTTGACTGACTTGAATGAATGGAAGAAAGCCAATCCTACCTTATTTGTTAAGGGTGGATTATTATGTGAAAGTCCTAATGAGTCAACCCCTATTAAGATAACAAACCCAATCACTGGTAAGGCTGTTGACCTGGGCTCAAACACTGTTAGAAAACCTAGTGTCAAGTATGTAGAAATGTATAGGAATACTAGGTCACCTAAAAGCCAAGTTAGTAATGATGGAACAGGCTTCTTCTCTTCTAGACCTAGGGTTGTGTCTAGAAAAGCATGTTACACTTGTGGTAGCTTTTCACATTTAGCATATAAGTGTGTCAACGCTTCTAAAGTCAACGTTGTTAGAAAATCAAACGTTGTCAGACCCAAACCTTGTGTGCAGCAAAGTCCACAAGTTGTTAGACCTGCCCCATTCTTCACTAGAGGGTCTAACACTCATGGGCAAAGACCATTTCAAAAGACAAATACTTGGTCTAATAGGAAATGGGTTTCTGTAGCAAACCCTATGTTCAACGCTAAGAAGGGTAATTTCAGCGTTGACAAGACCAACTCCAACGCTGACAGAAACGTGACCAGACCTAAATATTTGCAACCACAGGATAAGGGGTCTAAAGCTTCTTCAAGCTTGACATGGAGACCTAAGAAAGATCAAAACCCTAATGATAATGGGATTTCAATGACCTGCAACAGATTTAATTACATTTCAAAGGTCATTACAAAACCTATTGGGGTTAACTGGGTATTTCATCCAAAGAAGGATGAAATGGGGTTGTTATGAGAACTAAGTCTGTTCTTGTTGAACAACCAGATGAATCCAAGTCTGCTAAGGCTTGGGTTCCCAAAGAAAACTAACTTGTTTTGTTTATGTGCAGGGCATTCAAAAACAGGTCAATGATTATGGATATTGGGACAGTGGATGCTCAAGGCACATGACAAGGAATGAAGATTATCTTACTAACTTCACTCCCATTAAGGATGGTGATAAGGTTTACTTTGGAGGCGGATATGGTACTATCACAGGAAAAGGAACACTTCTCACCAAGAACTTGCGTTTTGATAACGTATTTTTGGTAAAGGAACTTGATTACAATCTTTTTAGTGTATCACAAGTTTGTGATAACAAAAATAAAGTTCTGTTTACTGATACTGAATGTTTGGTGTTAAGCAAGGATTATAAGATCACTGATGAGAAATATATTGACTATAGAACACCTAGACATAAAGACATATATAATGTGAATCTGAATGGGATTAGGATGAATAACAATATGTCATGTTTTTATGCTAAAGCTTTAGTAGATGAAAGTAATCTATGGCACAGGAGACTAGGGCACATAAACTTCAAGAATATAAACAGGCTTGTGAGACTTGGCTTGGTTGATGGCTTGCCTGAAAAGGCTTTCCACAATGACCACTCTTGTGTTGCATGCCTTAAAGGCAAGCAACACAAGGTCTCATTCAAGTCTAAACAGGTGCACTCTAGTACTAGACCACTTCACTTGCTTCATATGGATCTATTTGGTCCAACCAATATAGAGAGTTTGAATGGTAAAACATACTGCTTTGTCATCACAGATGACTTTTCTAGGTTTACTTGGACTTTCTTTTTAGCTATTAAGAGTGATACAGCTGACACTTTAATTGACTTTATCACTAAGATTGAGAAGAATACTGGTAATGAAGTTAAAATGCTTAGGAGTGATAATGGTGGTGAATTTAGGAATAAAGTGTTAGATGATTTTTGTGCCAGGAAAGGGATTACTAGGCAATTTAGTGTTGCCAGAACCCCTCAGCAAAATGGGGTTACAGAAAGAAAGAATAGAACCCTAATTGAAGCAGCCAAAACTATATTGGTTGATGCTCATTTCCCTATAGCTTTTTGGGCTGAGGCTGTTAACACAGCTTGCTATGTTCAAAATAGAGCATTGGTCAACAAGATACAGAACAAAACACCTTATGAGTTACTTTGGGGAAGAAAACCTAATATTGGTTTTCTCAGACCTTTTGGTTGTCATGTAGTTGTTCTTGATACTAGTGATGCCTTAGGTAAATTTAGTGCAAAAGGTGATGAAGGTTATTTCATGGGGTATTCAGTGCAGAGAAAGGGTTATAGGGTTTATCTTAAAAAGGAAAAACGTATACTTGAAAGAGTACATGTTAGGTTTTTAGAGAATAAACCTAGTGATCCTGAAAGTGGTCCAAATTGGTTGTTTGACTTGGAACCTTTATCTAGGACTTTAAATTATATGCCTGTCACTAATCCAGACATTGTAAAGGTAACTTCAAATGTTGTGGAAGAACAAGTTGTTGATGTTTCAGGTACACAGGTTAATGAAAAGGTTGGATCACAAGCAGAAAAGTCATCTCCTATACTAGACTATGTCACAATTCCCATATGGACAGATGCTTTTGCTACTGCTGCTGCTGCTGGAAAAGATAAACGTGGTCCCCAAGTACCACCAGATAACAACATGCATGGTCCTTCAGGCGCTGACAAAGGCAAAGCTAGCGCTAACAGGACAAATTCAGACGTTGATGGCTCAAACGTTGACAACAACATTTCAAGCGTTGTTAGCCCAAACGCTGACAACCAAGGTTCAGGCGTTGACAACACTTTTGCACATCTTTTCTCTTCTACTTTTGAACAAGGTCAACCTTCCAATTTATATGAAGAGGTTCATCCTCATGTTGATGAAATAGAGTCCGAAGAAGAAGATATTGGCAACCTGGATAATGAGACTGAAGACACCAGACTTTTTGAAGGAGGAGTTCTCACTTCTACCATGAAGAATCACCCTACTTCTCAAATCATTGGTGATATTATGACTCCTGTCCGGAATAGAAGATCTCATCAAGGTCTTGGTGGATTCATTGCCAATATTCACAAGAAGGTTGATACCCCTCTTGTGCAAGCATGTCTGTTTGCTTGTTTTCTGTCACAACAGGAACCCAAGAAGATATTTGATGCTCTCAAAGAACCAAGTTGGGTGGAAGCAATGCAGGATGAGCTTCACCAATTTGCAATACAGGATGTTTGGGAGCTGGTTAATTGTCCCAGATATGTCAGACCTATTGGGACAAGATGGGTTCTAAGAAACAAGAGAGATGAAAGAGGTATTTTAGTCAGAAACAAGGCAAGATTAGTGGCTCAGGGATATACTTAAGAGGAGGGTATAGACTATTAGGAGGTCTTTGCACCAGTTGCAAGGATTGAAGCTATAAGGATCTTTCTAGCCTATACATCTTGCATGGGCTTCACTGTTTATCAAATGGATGTCAAGAGTGCCTTCCTCAATGGAACAATTGTTGAGGAGGTGTATGTCATGCAACCTCCTGGTTTTGAGGATCCAGAGAATCCAAACAAGGTGTATAGAGTCAAGAAGGCTATGTATGGACTTCATCAAGCCCCAAGAGCATGGTATGGTACTTTGTCTACTTATTTGGTGGACAATGGATTCAAAAGGGGCACCATAGATCAGGCACTGTTTACAAAGAAGAAAGGTAAGGATGATCTACTTGTTCAGGTCTATGTTGATGATATCATCTTTGGATCTACAAATCCAAAGATGAGTGAGGATTTCTCCAAGCTTATGACAGACAAAATTCAAGATGAGTGCTATGGGGGAGATGAACTTCTTTCTAGGGTTACAAGTTCAGCAGAAACACAATGGTATCTTCATCTCCCAGGATAAATATGTGGCAGAGATCTTGAAGAAGTTTGGCTTTTCTCCACATGAAAAGAGGGCTACTACTCCTATGGATAGAGAACACCCCTGGGGAAAGATTGAAGATGGGAAAGATGTGGATGTCAGGCACTATAGATCAATGATTGGATCATTGATGTATCTCACAGCCTCCAGACCTGACATCATGTTTGCTGTGTGTGCTTGTGCACGCCATCAAGTGACTCCCAAAGAATGTCACCTTTATGCTGTTAAAAGGATCTTTAGGTACCTAAGATGTTATCCCAGTCTTGGCTTGTGGTATCCAAAAGATTCACCTTTGGAGCTTATTGCATATTCAGACAGTGACTATGGAGGTGATAAGTTTGATAGAAAATCCACAACTGGTGGATGTCAGTTTCTTGGGAGCAGGTTGATATCTTGGCAATGTAAGAAACAAACAGTGGTGGCTAATTCTACAACTAAAGCAGAGTATGTGGCTGCAGCTGCTTGTTGTGGACAAGTTTTGTAGATTCAGACCCAGCTGTTGGACTATGGGTATAATTTCATGCATACCAAGATATTTGTTGACAATAACAGCACATTACGCATTATTAAGAATCATGTACATCATTCTAAAACTAAACACATAGAAATTAGACACTATTTTATAAGAGATTGTTTTGAAAAGGGTTTAATACAACCAGATAGGGTTGACACAGAAGAAAATGTGTCAGATTTACTAACTAAACCTTTTGATGCTGGAAGGTTTCAATACTTGGTAACAAGTATTAGAATGATCAATCTCACATAATATGTGTTTTGGAGTCTTTTTGGAAAAGTATGTACAGGATAATGCATTGTTATTGGTCTTTTTGAGGGTTTAGATTTCCCACTCTATTTTTCTAACACTGACAAAGGTTGCTTGAACGCTGATAAGTGTTTTTGTGACGTTGTAAGCAATATATTTGTCTAACGCTGACAAAGCCTTTCTTAACGCTGACAAGTGTTATCGGGGCGTTGTCGGCAATAATGTTAGTTGTGTGGTTTTTAATCTAAATGTGCAGGTGGTGTTAGCTATATACCATTGGATACAGAGTTGCTTATGGATCATTGGAGAAGCATTTGGACATGTTTTTATTTATGGATGATGGTTGGAATTTTCAATTCCTATCTTGACATAAAAAAAATTTATGTTCATGCATATTTTTGGCAACATTTGTATCATAGTTTAAGGGGAGGTTTTAGGAACCTTTAGGAATTTTTGGGTATACATATGATACTCTTATCACAATTCTAGATTTTGTCCACAGGTGAGTATGAGTTAGTTTTACTAAATCATGAGGCACTGTAGCATGCAAAGTTGATATACTATGCATGCTGCCAAGACATTTTTGGCCTAGAATTGGTTGTGGTCTGTTGGGAGACTTGGGATTGATTTTATCATGGGTTTTACCTGGGAGTAACAAGGAATTTTATGAGGTAACTTAGTTGTTAAGACTTTTGGTTAGCAAGGGACACTAGAGGACTGTTATGTCTATCTTGCATAAGCAAGTGTGCATAACTGGACAGTGCTTGCCACCCTATAATAATTATCAACTTTTTGGTTATCTTTTCTAGGATAAATTACTTTGTTAAGGTCATTTTTCATTTTTATACATTTTTATTTTTGGACGCTGACAAGTATTTTTCTAAGCGTTGTTGTGACCAATTTAGAGGCTGACATGGCTTTGGCAAACGTTGACAAGAATATAGCCGTTGGGCGTTGATGGGTTATTTTTGACCGTTGACACTCAATGGGACCTACCCAGTTGTTACTTTTTGACATATTTTTGGGCCGTAATTTTGGGAGCAGATAACTTTCATTTAATGCATGAGATAAACTTATTTCTTTTCAATATTTTTTTATTGCATTTTGAAAATACTTGCCTATTTTTGGGCCAATCACATGCATTTTCTACTCCTATATATTTGGCTCCTATTTTTAAACAGGGTACCTATCATTCTTGTCTAACACAATTTTCTCCTATAACTTCATCTTTATCAATCATTCTAACAGCTTTCAACAATGGCACCAAAATTTAAACCAACTGATTTGGAATTGGGGTTCAGGAGTCAACACAACATGGTAGCATATCTTGAAGCTGATGATACTCTGTTTCCCCAGTATACACAAATGGTGGCGTATCTGAATGCATCCCCAATTAGGTATGCTCTTTCTTATGCTCCACTCATTCCTATCACACATGTTAAACAGTTTTGGAACACTGTTAGTTCCTCAACAGTTAATAGAGTGATTACATTATCTTCTATTGTTCATGGGCGCACATGGGCGGTTACTGAAGCTTTGGTACGCCAAGCTTTGCATCTTGATGATGCTGATGGTATAACCACCTTCCCCATTAGTGAAATAGAACAAGGACTAAGGGCTTTGGGTTATCCTTTTCCTGCTGAAGGAACTTTAAATAAATATCATAAACAGGAGTTTCCCCCAGCCTGGAAGTAACTAATACATGTCCTCTTGCAATGTTTGAGTCCCAAGTGCACTGCACACAATGAGATCAATAGATCTATTGCTAGTGCTATTGTGTGCATTGCTACTGGGCAAAAGTTTAATTATTCCAAAATGATTTTTGAGGGCATGTGTAAAAATAAAGGGAACAAAATGACTTTAGCTTATCCCAGATTTTTACAAATGGTTTTTGATGTCCAAGGTTACTGCACAAGGGATCATGATGATTTTTATAAGATCCCTGTGCAAAAGAAAGCAATTTTTATGAAGATGAACTCACCCCCACATCGTGACTTACCCCTCACCCCTGCTATGCTTGCTGTCATTGAAGCAGCTCAACCCCAACAAGACCCCCAACCCCAAATTGATCCAATACCTGAACCTTTACCTTCACCACAACATATGCAAATTGACCAAGAACCCTTCGAGGCTGACACATTAAATGTTGGCGTTGATGTGCCTATTTCACACGTTGATACAAATCCTTCAAAGACCCAAACACCCCTTAACCAACCAACATCTACCCAATCCACATCTTGTTCTCCCCCAACACAATATAGGTTACAAAAACGCCAAAGGAGTACTGGAGTGTTCTCCTCTAGTGGTCCTAGCCATGTAATAGAGAGAACCACCACCACAAGTGTGGTTGGTGTTATGGATGAGGCTGGGACTATTGGTTCTGGCTTAGATGCTGGCCAAGACAGTCCTACCATAATTAAGACCTCATCCTTGCCCAATGAATCTAACTTGGGAGTTCAATACCCATTTTAGAAGAGTCAGATTGGAACCAATGACCCTAATGGAATTGACGGCTGTCTGCATAAGCTTGCAAAAGCAAAATGCAGACTTGGTACAAGTTGTCAGCACACAAGGCCTTGAACTCAAGCAATTGAGGGAGAGGATTGTTATCTTGGAGAATTCTAGCACAAGGAGAGGGATGGAGGAATCTTCCAAAGGGGAGGATGAACAAATAAATGTGAGTGATAAGGGCTCTCATGATGGTCAATCTTTGGATGTTGCTGAGGCCCTAACAAGTTTGAAGAAACAGACAGGTTTTGATACGTCTCTAGTCTCTCCTACAAACTTAAATTTGTCATTTACAGCCATGTTGGAGGAAATTGCAAGAGGCGCTGAGACAAGTAATTTGAGCGTTGACAAGCAGAATTTGAACGCTGACATGAGTATATTGGGCGCTGACAAGCAAAAGTGAGCATTGACAGACCTGCAAATGAGGTTGATGTATTCTGTTCATCATCCATCATCAAAGAGGTTTCTTCACAGGTATTACCATCTACCTTACCAACAGTTGATTCATTAGATAAGGGTAAGGGTATTATGGTAGAAGAAGTTGTTCCAAAGAATGCAGCACAAATTGAGTTTGATACAAAGTTGGCTACACAAATTGTTGAACAAGAAAGAAAGGAGGTGGGTGAATCACCTTTTGTTGTCACTTCAGAAGAGCAAGAAGGAAGTGATGAAGCCAGTTCAGACTCATGTGTTATGATCATAGAACAACCAGAAAGGCTTGAGTATGGTGATGAATTGGCAAAAGAGAAGTTGAATGAGCTGAAATTGCAGGTTGATTTTGATATGCCAGAGGTTGTTCGGATGTACCATGCTTGGGAAGATAGGTGTATGGAGAATCCACATTTGACCATTTCAGATCAGATATGGGGTTTGGAGATTCTTCTCAGAGTACAAAAGGATTGCAAGGTCATTCTGAAACACAAAGCAAGCAATGTTCTCTCAAATTTGAAAAGGGATAGAAGGGAGTTGTACTACATGCTACTCAGATGTCATGGAACAGGATGGACTCATAAGAAATTGATTGGTTTGACATTTGAAGAGTTGGAGTGCAGAGCTTATCACATTTGGGTTAGAGTGCAGGAAGAAAACACTCTAAGACTTCTTTCTGATGAAAGAAAAGAAGAACTTGTAGAGGAAATGGAGCTTAAGAAGGCAATGTTTGTTCCCAGACCAGTGAAGAAGGGAGTTTCTCTTGAGTTTCCCAAAGATATGGATCCATTACATCCAAGTGAGGCTGTTATAAGAAAGGGCCTCGAGCTCTCACCATTAGAAGCTTCAGACATGGTACAAGTGTTACCACTTGATTCCAGAAACCCTATTATAAGCTATGAAGAAGATGAATGTGGGTTTTGGAAGATTGGCAGGTATGGAAAAGAGGTTCACACTTTTACCACTCTTATATCTTTGTTTGCAAGTTTTGATAGAGAAGACTTGGTGGACCTATGGAGGTTGTTAGAGGCCAAGTATGAGACTGAAGCACCAACTTCAGTCAATGGAATAAAACTGTGGTCAACATTCAACAGAATGTGTGGACCAAGAGATGAAGATCCTGCTATTTGGAAGGATCTTGAAGATGACCTCGGTGGTCTTCAATGGAGATTGTATTCAGCTGCTGGTGTTTATTATTTGAGTTCTATAAAGTTTGCTGAGTATCTACTTGTAGATGGTCAGTATTTCATGTCCAAGGAAGTCTTGGAGAAGATGAAGAACACACAACTAGAAATTGATTATTCAAGTAACGTGGCTAAAGATTTAATCAGATTTATTTATTACCAATATGAGAAGGTTTGTAAGATTCCTCCTAGTTCTTAATGTTTATTCAGAAACTTGATTACTAGAGTAGATATCAAGTTTAGGGGATGATTGTTGGGAATAAAATATAGCCAGTCTACTTGAGCGCTGACAAGAGTAAAACAAGCGTTGATAAGAAGAAAACAAACGCTGACAGATCAAGCGTTGACAAGACAAAGTCAAGCGTTGACACATTGAAGACAAGCACTGATGGAAGGATATGATCTACACGTTTATTATATTCTAGATTACTTCTAGTAAAGATAGGAACAACAATGTATTTTCTATATTTATCTTTACCTAGAATAGTTGACACGTAGATTATTGTACAAGGCTTCTTATGTCTATAAAAGAAGACCTTTAGGTTATTGTTCATATAAGTTTATATACGTTAAACACTTTCATTGTAAGCAAGTTTGATATCATTAATCAAAGTGAAAGTTTGTTTGCATCTTGTGTGTTCTTGTTTAAGTGTTAATTCCGCATAACACTTAGATTGTCATATACATATACAAAGGTTTCTCTAAGTGTATTACTTGATCTAATCTCGTATACATAAAGCTAAATCGATCTAAGTTTGGGATCAACAGTATAAACTGACCTTGAAGCAACTCTAGGATTTGAATATAAAATCCCCCTAAGTGTTTCATGCTCAGCAGTAAGGCCAGTCTGCTGAAGGATGACCAGAGGAACAAAGTTCATACTGAAGACTTTATAGCTGAAGAAAGTTCAGCACTCCCCTTACAGTGAACTTAGAAGACAAAGGAGTCTTCGCTTCAAATACTAGGCGGTCTAGTTGCTGAAGAACAAGGACTGAAGAAGGGCTTTCAGTTCAGTTTGGCTTGACAATACCAAACTGAATGATGTCGATCTCCTCTAGGATACTGAAGACTCTTCAGTATTCTGATGGTTTGCATTAGGCGGGAAAAGATACTTTAAGTCAAAGTAGGTTGCTTGTATACTTAGATATAAGTACAACCTTTATCTTTTCTAGAATAGTTTAATATGTACTTTGTACTGTTTATCCAGCATGGGCATCAACCACCCACTGGATAAACCCATGCATTGGTACATACAATATGCAAACCCTAATTACACCGCCTATATAAGGAGTGTATAATTGGGAGAGAAAGGTTAACCAATAAAAGAGCTTTAACTCTGGAAAACCTTTCTCTCTCGATACCAACTAAACCATATAGCCAAGATGCATATGAACGTTTAGATTGGAGCTTAGACTTTAACTTTGGTTAGACGTTTAAGTAGAGGAGATCAAACCTCATTGTCATTCAACCACTTTGTTATTCCGCAAATAAAGTGGGTTATAGATTCTTTATTTGATTCTAATAAAAGTCTATACGTTGAAAAGTATATTGGTATTGTTGTTTCAATCTTTCATAGTTCTTATCTATTGTTAAACAACTCACTTGAGTCGAAGTAAGAGTTATTACTTAATTTAATAAGTAATACCGAATTACTAGGGACCAACAAGTGGTATCAGAGCAGTTTGATTAGTTAAACTCTTATTTTATTAACCTGCTCATTTAAAAGCTTTCAAATCAAGATCCAAAATGGCTCAAGTTATACCACAAACCCTAGAATATAGGGGTGTCCAACTCAATGCTTCTCCTGTACTAGAGGTAGCCAACTTTACAAATTGGAAGAAGAGGTTTCTTGTCCACATGGTTGGAATCGAACCTCAATTCCTTGGAATCATTGAAAATGGTCATTTTGTTCCCATGGTTGGGGACAATAAAAAACCTGAAGCACAATGGACTGCTGATGAGAGAAAAGCTGCTAACCTAGATCAGCGTCTCAAAAGTCTCATCATGTCTGTGCTCCCAGATGACCAAATGAATTTTGTTGTAAATTGTAAAACAACCAAAGCAACATGGGAGGACCTTATTCTTTACCATGAGGGACCCTCTGATGTAAAAGAAACCAAAATCATGGATTTAAAGCTTTAATACAACACCTTCAAGCACAAAGAAGGGGAAACCCTCACACATACATTCACTAGATACAAAGCACTGATGATGAACTTGTGAATGATGGTGTTGAGCTTTCAAAACTTGAAATCAACATAGTTTTTATTATTGCATTGCCCAAGAAGTGGCTCACTTTCTATCAAAGCTTAAGAAATGCTAATCACATTAAAGATTGTGATCTAGCCTCTCTTTTTGGGAAACTTAAATATGAAGAAAACCTAGTTGATAGGATTTATGAAGGCTCAAGAAAGAGTAAAGCATTAACCATTGCTACATCCTTGTCCACAGCCTTCTTCAGTGAGGCTGTCATTCAAGACTACCAAGATAGTCCTGATGATGAGGAAGATACTAGATCTAGTGAGGAATATCTTAATGACCTCAAAGAGGAATATCATGAAAGAGTACTTCTTGCCAAGTATAGAAGGTTTTTTAAGAAAGGAGGCAAGTTCTCCAGCTCCACAAAAGCTTCAGTTGACACTGATTGCTACAAACGTGGGAAGACTGGTCACTATGTTAGGGATTGTTATTCAAAAATATCTCTCCCTTCATATTCCTCACCAGCTCAATCAAGACCATCTGGTCAATCATCATTTCAACCAAAACAAATTGTTTCTACTCCATTTCAGCAAAGCAGGGTTGAACTCAGACCAACAAAAGACTTTGAGGCCAAATACAGAGAAATCAAGGCTAGATTAGCCTTAATGAGTACTGAAAGCTCCTCATCCAAGACTCCCAAGCAAGACAAGAACAAAGGGCTTGTTGTTGAAGCCTATGAATGGGATGAAGAAGATGTTTCTTCAGATGATGATGAAATGGTGAATGTGAAAGTGCTGATGGCACTTGCTGATGATGAAGGGGCCAATTCAAATGTTGTGACCAAAGAAAGTGCCAGAAATGGTGAATGGGGTAATATCACAATCAAAAAGGTACAAACTCTTCTTGAATTAGAAGATAAAGATGACATAAATTTGTCTTTGATTACTTGTGCATTGATCTAAAATTTGTTGAAGAGCAAAGAAACAATTTTCTTGAAAATTTTCACAAACTTGTTCTACAACTTGAAGATTTTGAAAGTAAGCAAATAGAGCTAAAAGAGGCTAAACTTGATATTCTTACCTTTCAGTAATTGAACAAAGAAATTTTGGAGGAAAATAACTCCCTAAGAGTTGAATTAAAAGAAGCAAAAGATATTGTTAAATATTTGGCTTAGAAACTCTAATAGGGTTAATCAATGCATAAGTGAACAAATACCTGCTCAAAAGAGACAAATGCTTGGTGCTGAAGGATCCTCAAGCACCAAATCTATTGTCTTTGTCAAAGCCCCAAATGATGATGGTAGCTCGATTCCTGACATTGAAAGGTCAGGTGAAGAGAATTTACCCAATCATGACACTGGATGAAACCTGAGTTTCAAGCAAGTGTTGACACTTCAACACCAGTTGAGTCCTCAATTACTGAGGATGACTCAGATGATGATATAGAGAATGAAGTAAGTACCCCACTTCCTCCTATAGAGAAGCTGGCTGGTGCTGAACCCTCTACTGGACCCAGTACTATCCAGTCTATCATCAATTCACACACCATACACAAAGGTAGTTCTTCCAAGTATGTCAAAGTTGACACTTCAAAGAACTCTTCAGCTCTGGCTAAAGGATCATATATGGAAACTACCTCTTCAGTTTCAACAAATAAACTGAAGAATGCTAGATCTGAGGAAGATGAGAGAATGTCTCTTGTCATGCAAGAGATCAATGATCTTAAATTGCAACTCAGGTAGCAGCAAACACCAACACGATTCAGAGATGAACCTTCAGACTCTCCTCATCTCAAGTACAAGACACAATTTAAAAGGGCTTGTGATTTATGTGGTCTAAATAACCATCTCACTGAAACTTGCCTAAAAGTGATTTATTGTACAACATGTGAAAGGACTGACCATCTCACTTGTGAACACACTCAGTATATGCTGGCCAAAACAAGTTTTGATGCTCAAAAATCTGAAGCATCTCATTCCAGGCGAAATATGCCTTTCCCACCATGCATTCATTGTGGTATGGGTAATCATCACTCAGATGACTGCCACTATTACCCTGTTTGTAATATTTATGGAAGTTATGACCATGACACTCATGGACATAATAGAATCATCTCACTTAGAAGAGGTATTAAACCAGGAAACCCAAACTCTATTACCAAATGCTGTGAGACTTATGGAAGCGATGTCCACACTACATCTGATCACAACCATATAGAGTGGTTCAGAAGAGGTGAAGCCCTCCAGGCTAAGAAAGCAAAATCTGTTCATACCTCTTCTTCTTCTGAGCAATCACACATACCCTCAACAAGAGGACCCTTCAGATCTAGAACACCTTCTAGATCTAAAACCCCCACCCAACAAAGGTGGGTTTCAAAATGAAACTGACCATTTCCTTAACTTGTGCAGTGTGATCTCAAGAAGCCTATTTGGTACCTAGATAGTGGATGCTCAAGGCATATGACTGGCACAAAAAGTTATCTACATAAGTATAAGGAGGAACAAGGTCCTAAAGTTGTTTTTGGTGATAACTCATCAACGACTACTGAAGGATTTGGTTCAGTAAAATGCAATGGTATAGTTTTCTCAAGGGTAGCATATGTAAATGGATTGAAGCACAGCCTCATCAGCATTAGTAAACTTTGTGATGCAAAGTATCTTGTGCTGTTTGATGACAAAAAAAAGGTACAATCTTCAACTCCAATCATGAAATTGTGATGATTGCTCCCAGAGTCAAAGATGTTTATGTCATGAACATGAACTCTACTCAGGAGACATGCTTCTTTGCTAAAGCCTCCAATATTACCAATTGGCTTTGGCATAAGAGGCTCTCACACCTCAATTTCAAAACCATAACTCTGCTGGCAAAACAAAATCTTGTTATTGGTCTTCCTTCACTTGTCTACTCCAAGGACAAACCATGTTCAGCATGTGAAAAAGGGAAGCACCATAGGGCCAGCTTCAAAACAAAGCAAACTTTCTTAATCAAAGAAAGTCTTAATTTGCTTCACATGGACTTATTTGGCCCAGTATCACCTAGGGCCATTTGTCATGAAAAATATACACTTGTCATTGTTGATGAGTACTCTAGGTACACCTGGGTATATTTTCTGATAAAGAAAAGCCATGCACCAGATGCCATTATGTCATTCATCAAAAGAGTTGAAAATCAAAATGACACTCATGTCAAACAACTCAGAACTAACAATGGCACTGAATTCAGAAATCACTCACTGATCAAATTCTGTGATGACAAAGGAATTTCCCAAAATTTCTCATCTCCTTACACACCTGAACAAAATGGTGTGGCTGAAAGAAGGAACAGAACTTTGATTGAAGCAGCAAGGACAATGCTTGTTGGATCTGCTCTCTCTAAGCATTTTTGGACTGATGTTGTAGCCACTGCTTGCTACACTCAAAATAGATCCATCATTGTGAAGAGACACATGATGACTCCCTATGAAGTCTTCAGGGGGAGAATTCCAAACATCACATTCTTACATGTGTTTGGGTGTCCAATATTCATTCACAATCACAAGGATCACCTTGTAAAGTTTGATGAAAAATTTGATGATGGGTACTTTCTTGGATAATCCCTTGTATCTAAAGTATACAGAGTCTTCAACACAAGAAGACAATTTATTAAAGAAACCTATCACATCACATTCAATGAAAGTTTTGAAGCTCTCACTTTTACAAATCCACCAGATGATGAACTTCATATACATGAATCTCAAAATTATCCATCTAATGAATTTCATCACTATGAGCCTTCTCAAAAATATCAAATAAGCAACTCAGTCCCTTACATTGATCCATTTAAAGATATGACAAGTACTACAAAAGGAAATCCTTCAATATCACATACTGATGGTTGTCAATCAAATAATGATCAATCTCAAAATGATCAAAATGATCAGCAAGGAAACACAAATGACCAAAATGGTCAGCCTCAAAACAATCAGCATGCTGACACACATGATCAAAATGATCAATCATATGCAGCTGATGAAGAACAATCTGAGCCCCTTGCTCAAAGCTCTCCTATCATCTCTAGGGATTTAGGTATTGGATATGCTTCTTCTGACCAAGAAGGAAGCCCTCCAATGATTGAACCCTTGTCTACTGAATATCCGTCAGTTGACACTAGAGACATTCCAAGTCCAAGTCCATGTTATGGATGATGTATCGATGATAGTATTGTGATAATTAAGATACGATATAGGGTAAATTAGAAAATTACCTTTAGGAAAAAGTAATAGTCTAAAATTACCAAAGACGGATTCAATTAAACACGTGGATGAACCAAGTTCATTGTACACGAAGATCGAGTGAATTTGAGACGTTTTGTATTGATATGGACAATTGATTCGAATTGGTTTTCGGTTTTTAAACTAATATTAATCCTACAAATTTTAAAACTATTTAATTTTATCCTAACGTGCATGAATCGTAAACCCCGAATTATTTTAATCTAAAAAAACTATTAATTAACACAACGTAAAAATTTAAACTATTTAAAATACTATTTAAATAATACTAATTTAATTAAAATACTTCTACACTATTTTTAAAATTATTAAAATTAATTTATTAAAACTAAAGTATTATAAAACTAAATTTAAAACAATTTAAATTTCTACAAAGTATTAAAATATTTATTTTTTTAATTTAAAACTTATTAATTTATTTAGACTAATTATTTTTACCAAATTAAAAACAACAAATTTCAAAAGTATTTATTTATTTTTATTTAACTTTAAAACTAAAAAAAACATTGATTACAAAAAAAACGTTTTATATATAAAAAACTTGACAGATTTAAAATATGTATATAAGTTACAGTATGCAAGATAAAAACAAAAGAGCTAGACAGCTCAATGGTTAACGCTTTGGGTTGTTAGGAGAAAGGTCTCGAGGTCGAGACCTGTGGAAGACATATTTTGGTATTTATTATTTTTTTACTTAATGTATATAAACTCAAAATCTAAACAGTAACAAAATTCAGTAACAATTAAAACCACGCAATTTCAGTCCTACAGAATCAGATCAACTAACATTCAGCATACAGTTTTAAAGAAAAGTTACAGTAACCAAATTTACCCTTCAAATATCACCAAAAATTAAACAGAGGAAGAAAAATCAAAATAACCAAAACTGGACACACAGATCACAGATCAAAATTTCAATTAATAACACTAAGCAGATTCGAACAAACTTAGCATATCAACGATAATGAATACTTTATCACTAAAAACTTAACCTAGTTGAAAACAGATTTAATCATTCATCAAAGATTATTAGCAGGATTAACTAAATTTCATTTAAACAACCTAAAACACATATTTCTGAATTCTATAATAATCAATTAAACCAACCACATCAACTCAAATCTATAAGTCACACTTGAAACTTAACCTGCAAACATTTGACTTACTGAACACTTAACGTATATCAGCAACCAACTTGACTTAAACAAACGCGAGCCATATGAAAACAGTGAAATTAAACCAGCAGATAAAGCCAATCAGTTCTACATAGATCTATACAAGAAATTAACTCATGTAAACAAAACCAGCAATAATCATACCAGATAAAATCCAATTCTAACTAAAGGTAATAATCAGTCTAGAAGAATATATTCAGCAGTCCTTATTTATCTAAAACTCCAATCTACTCTTGCATTATACCAGCACATTATCTCAGCTACAACTCGACAATTATACTTGAATCTATAAACTTCGCACTCAGACTTAACCATCAATTTAGGATCAAACTGAATCTTACATCTAAAAAGTAACTCAAATAAAATGCAGCATAACCAAACAATAACTTAAATTCCAAGACACAACATCCAGTTCATGGAGCAGAATCGAAATCATTCATCAAAATAGCAACAATTACACAAACTCAATTTAACAGCCTTAAACTTCTCACGACAACCAACCAAAATCATAAACTTAAGCTGAAAGAATAAAAACTCAAACTTATTTGAACATTTAACACAAAAACTTGCATAAAACTTAACTAAAACTTACCGGATGAAGCTAAACAAACAATTACCAATATCAGCAGCTAAAACTCGATTCAAATATTATGCATCAATCCACATATCAATATAGCTTAAACATAAAGCAATTAAAGTAACTTAAACTCAATTCATATCATCTAAACCAATTATCAAAACGTCATAGCAGATTATATCATAAAGACAAAAACGAGATTTACTAGAAACTTAAATCATAAAGTGCTTTACCATTGGATGACGAGACCCGTTGAGACGAAGTGTGGCGCTGAACCAACTTAACCAAAACCAAACGAACCACCATTATCACAACATTGAACACATTAAAAAATCATTTGAACTAGCAGATTCTTTTATTTGCATTTATCAGTGGGATAAATGTTTGTACCCAAATCTCTTTCATAAATCACTCAACTTAGCTTATTAATTAAGCTGATTCGAATGATTATTAGTTATGATAGCTTTTAAACAACAGATTGCAAGAGTTTTAAATAAACATAAAAAAACTGAAATTAACGATTTATCAGAATAGTAAATTACTTTTATTTCATCAAACTCGAAAAAATTACAATATTTAAAAGAAACATAATACAAATCTATCTTAATCTAATCTACTATTATAACTAAAAAATGTAAAAGAAGGGATAATTACTGAATAAAATTGAAGGGGTATTTATAGTTGGACCCGAGAGTGGGTTTGTTGAGGAGAAGCGATTGTGGCCCTTAGATCTTCACTTCTATCTTCTCTCTCTTTTATGTTTCAATCTAATGGCTGTGATTCGCCCTTGTCACATGGATTGACACCGTGGCACAAGGTGTGCTTCTTTGGTGCTGACTTGGAAGATAATCATTGGTCAAATGATTGGTATGTAGAGAATGGACCAATAAGAAACCAGGAGTGATGCATCAATCAGCCACGTAGGCGCATTGTTCTTGGCATCTCGCGTGCTATTCACCCTCTCATTTCCCTGATTAATCTGATTCAGTGGCGCGTGTCTTTCAGTCGTGGGCTAATTGGGAACCCCTAAAAACTAGGGTTCTTGAACCTGGATAAGTTTTTATCCCCAATTCCTTTTATCTCTCATCTTCTTTTCTTTGCTATTTTCTTTTTGACGGATTGAACTTTGACCCCCAAAGTATAAATAATACTTTCCTTCGTCTCTTTTGTTAATTCTTTTGGGCTTGGGCCAATGTTGGACCCAAGTATAATTACATATGTCTTTATTGAGTTTGGCTTTTGGGCTTTTATTTGAAACATTAAACCAAAAGTAAACAATTGATTTCTTTAAATGGGCTTTTAGGCCCATTTACCAAAAGTGGGACCCACAAAGCCCAAATCACTTATTAAATATTAAATCCTCTAAATCGAACTCGATTTTGGCTTCCTCGATCTTTTTCTTCAAACTCGTGTCGGTATTTGCTGGTTTTTGTGATCTTTGTACCTACACACACGAAACGAACAAAACAAGCATATACAAGGCTATTTTCATATTTAATATGCAATTTAAGTCCGATAATTGTTACAATTGATATGAGTAAAATCAATAATATCACAGCCCTATCTAGCAGACTTGCTAGACAGAATTTGAGTAGACGTACCAGATCTTTTGTTCACCATGATAAGATTTCGGGTTGTATTCAAACTATCATGCACAATTCACGATTTATTTAGAAGTTTAAGAAATCATTCTCCAAAACACAGTAAGTCCTATGATGGTATGTTGTAATGGTAGTTCATTACAATATGGTATGATGAATGATAACAACCATGAAGTTTAGGACGTGTGTAAATGCCCAAATTTCTAGGGGTTTTACACCACCCCGTTATTTTAGTTTCGCACCCGGAGCTGAAGATGAAATTACTTATTCAGGGAACAAGTGGGGGCACTTTTCCTTAAACGTGTAATCTTGTGAACTCGAGTTCTAAGTTCACGAGGTTGGGTTGACTAAAAACACTCGTCTTAAGTCTTGGTTTTACTTAGATGTGCCTCTAGGGCCCCAATGTGTCTTGATGAGCATAGATAACAGTTCATTAATGTTTCAACTAGTCCTTCAAGAGATTATTAAGTTTATTAAGCTTTAATAGGCTAATGCTATGTCGAGGTAGAAATATAGTTTTGGCTGGTGCCGCTCTTGCGTCAACAAATTTTCACGCGAAGGGCTTCCCGATATACTTCTAGCCTGTGGAAAGCAAACATTAGTTTGACACCAAAGCTTCACTCAGCGAAATGGCTAAGATTTTGGTTGATGGTGATTGGGTAGGAAGTTGCAAAGAATCTTCTTCATTTGTGACTGAGATGGGGCATAAGTTGCATAGAAAAGAAGTACTTCAGATGATGGAAATCAAAGAAGATACCAAGAATAAAGAAGTGTGCATCCCTGGTGAGGTGCTGAGAGGGTCATGCCTCTACTTTTGGTGGTTCCAAAATTTGCGCAAATTACGACTTCTAAATGGAGGAAGTCATTCATTTTAAGGTTGTTAGACAATGGTATTGTCAAACTAATTGGACCCGAAGAGGAAGAAGATTGTCCAAAAGAGTATTGGACACCCATTATCGCTTTTTGGGAGATGAAAAACATAACCCTAAAAAATACACCCATTGAGAGTTGGGCATGTGTTTTATGCTTGGGTATGTCTTCCTTGTCGATTTGAGAAATGCGAGCTTAGAAGATTGGGAATCCTCTGACCAAGTATTTCTGGTCTTTGGTACAAGAGATGACACTAAGTCTAGTGTCGATAAAGTCTGTGTTATCGTCTTCTCGAATGATCGAGGTTTTGTTTCCTCATGGCAGATGAACCAGCTTTATTTTCTGTGACATCCCAAAGGGGTCAAATGAAATGGAAGTGAGCACTCCCAAAAAGGGTTCAAAATGCAGCAGAAAAGAACACTCCTTGAAAGGGGTCAGATGCAGCGGAAAGTAGGCACCCTCAAATGGTTCAAATATAGCTGAATTGGACACTCCCAAAGGAGTCAAATGCAACGGAAGTGGAAACCCTCAAGGGGTCGAATGCTGCGGAAAATGGACGCTCCCAACGGGGTCGACTGCAGCGGAAGTGATATTTGGGGTTAAGGATAAACCAAAAATCAAGAGCATAATGCTATGATCCAAAAGAGATGAATACTAATCTTCCTAGGTTTCTAGATGGTGATGTAACAACATCAATTATGAGTTATCTTATTGATAAGATACTACTGGAGGAAATCGCGAGTCAAAATAGATACGTACATAGTCGGATACATAAAATAATATCAATAATGAGTCATGTCGAATATAGTTAAGCTCATGTGATTATAAATTTCTATTTACATCGACAAGCGTCCTCATCCATGTAAGGTGAAATTTATAACTCCATTCGGTGACCTATGATTTCTTTATTCAAACGAACAAGCGTCCTTACTCGTTTCAATAACGATTTCATAGCCCACCATACCTAAATATTCCCGGCAAGTATTATTATTTAGGATAAATATAACATCTAAGATAATAGATATTACTAAGATACTTTACAGCCCGTTTAGTTATAACTTTCGTCCTCGGGCGTCCTATTCCATCGGGATACGAATTTTATAAGTAAACTTCTGGTCCGGTGGCTCATGATTTCACCTTTAGACGTCCCATTCCGTCTAAGGACGTAATCATAATGAACTTAGGATTAGGAGTCTCAGGTCCCATATATAAAATATAGAATCATAAGTACCTTGATTTTGGGTTCCACCGCATCATTTAAAGATGCAAATTTATCCAAATAATACCACATGATATTATTAAAAGTACGCGTATATGAGTCGTTAATAAGTCGTGTTCCGTAGATATACGTACAAAATCATAAGCGAGAGAAAATACATGTTGATGCGCGATAACGTGCGCGAGAGTACGCATCAAACAAGGAGTTCATATGTATAATATAATATAATAATATAATACAATCATAAGCATAGGCATTATATCATATAATTCCTTCTAATAAGGTATATATATATATATATATATATATATATATATATATATATATATATATATATATATATATATATATGTATATATATATATATATATATATATATATATATATATATATATATATATATATATATATATACATAACAACAAGTTCAAACATTTAATAAGATGTAGTACGCTAGGTAATGCTTCCTAGTCTGTTTTTAAATATTCCAATATGTATGTTTGTTGTAAATTCGTTTTCATTAAGTGGCCTGTCAGTTATCCTAGTGGTTAGAATAGACTAACCAGTTCCTATTCATCAAATAACTATGTAAAGATAGTATGCTCAAGTTTTAATACATTAAATGAAATAAAGGTTCTAGGGTTTGCTTAAGTTTCAGTTATTGGCAAAACAAGTCCCTCTATATTTTACCAAATGTACACTTCCCTGTTCTTAACGGCTTTAGTCCTTAGGATTTCTAGTACTTTCAGGAGATAGTGAAAATAGTCCCTCTAATTAACATTAGGTTTTATAACACTTCCAATCAGTGGCGAAATAATCCTTAGGGCTTCTAAATGTTTCATCTAATTACATCATTAGTCCTTAGAGTTATAAAATAACAGTTTAACTTCCAAGAATTTACAAAGTGGTCTTAAGGTCTAATAAGTCACGAATGGCATTTATTGATCCCTAGACTTTCAAATATTTACAGTATTAGTCCTTGTAATTTCTGTTTTATTAAGACCAGTTTCAAGTTTTATGGTTTTAACTCATAAGCTTTATAAACTCACGTTCTTAGTCTAAAAGTTTTTATAAGTTATATCTTCGGTATAAAAACTTTACCTAAGTGTAAAATCACTAAGTGAGCTTATTAAGAGTACAAAAAGAGCTAATGGGCTTCCTAAACCCTTATTGAGCTTACAAGATCCATTTACAATTCTTATGAGCTAAGGATTTCTTAGTGGGCCTAATTATATTTTTAGATCCATTAATGTTACATGTTTTATTACATCGGTCCCTAAGACAATAGATGGGCCCATTCAAGTTTTGGGCTATTGTTACGTGGTCTTTAACTAGTCCATTAATAACTTTAATCATTTATCTAGGGGTGAAGTTTATGAAACCTTACAAGATTACTACTGGTTCTTAGAGATTGAGTCTAGATATCCAAAGAATTTTTTTATAAAATCTAGTTTTAGATTTTTCCCCAACATTTTATTAGATTTTTCAATATTCATAAAATCTAATTAGGTTTACTAAGATTTATGAAAATCTAGTTTAGCTTTCCCCAAGATTTTGTAAGACGCATATTATTCAGTTAGATTTTTATAAAAATCAGTTAAATTTTCCAAGATTGAGTAAAATTATTTAGATTTTCAGGGACATAAAAATCTTCTTAGATTTTCTAACGGGTTCTAGAGATTCTGTTAGATTTCCAAATGTTTCCAAAGATTTTATTTAATTTCCATTTAAATATTTCCAATGGTTGGTTATGTATTAGATTGTTCGTGGCTACAATGCATTGTTCAGGCCATCATACTTTAGAAGCCATTCTATAAACGTTTGAGGAGCGAGGGCACTTTAAATCGTAAACCCAACCACTCAGTCAAAACGTAATATCGAGATGGAACATCTTTAATATAAAGCTCTCTACTAACGTGGCATGTTTATTTGTTTTATTCATTAACATGAGTATTTAATATTTTTATAATAAATATTAAATAGTTATAAAACGTAAATACATACAGAGTTATCATATAATACAATCAACAATCAGAAATGCATAAAATAATGAATGCATATTTAGATCATATAGTTACGCATGCTCTCTATGCTATATGCTTTCTAAGTATGTCCCAAAAAAAAATCCCCAAAATATTTTTGTAAAGTTATAGTCCAGCTTTTAAATAAAAGAAAAATAATTTTTATTCTCATTTTATTTAAAAATTAATCTGGTTTGCTATAACTAAAGCTTTGATACCATTCTCTGTAACACCCCAGACCGGGTATCACAGTGGTGGATCGATGAGCAAATAGCTTACAAAGCACAGATCATAATTATATGATTTTTGGAAATACAATTGATGTAAACATTGATTTGGTATAATCGTTTAAATCGTTGAATAGCATTGTTATGAATATCCCAGTAAAAGATAATCCCCCATCATTTTTATGCTCCTAAATGATGCTCAATCCATGCTAAAATAATCTTGCTGAATAAACTGGGAAAAATATGCTTAAAACGGTCAACATAAAGTTGGTGAATTCATAGAGTTTTGTAAAATCTTAGTTTAGGATCTTAAGTTGTCCTACATGGTCTTGTTCAGTATTTGATATAAAAGTCAAATTTAAAGTTTCCAATTATTCCGTTCCTTAATGTACTAAGCAATATAAAAATCATGTTCAGTAAGTATTACTAAGCAGAGCAAGATTAGGTTTAGTACTTCCTATATTTCCATTTCAGTGTTTTACTAAGTAGTGTAAAATAATCAAGTTTAGTAAGTTTTACTAAGCAGTGTAAAGTAACCCGGTTTAGCATTTCCATTATTCCCATTTTAGTGTTTGCTAAGTAGTATATGATTATGTTTAGTAACGCAAACCTTATAGATAGTGGCAATGCACAAAGCATATATACAAAAGATAATTACATTTTCTATTAATCCAAACTGAAGCTTAACCTTCCATAGTTCTCAACAGATGAGAACCCGGGGCCATACAAAAAGGCGCCAAACCCCGTTCCAACATGGTATACATCTGTTGTCCCGGCCAAGGCACAGTGAGCGCTACTCACCCAGATGGGGATGGTCAATCCCAAATAGATCTATTTATAACATTCGGGCAAATTGCAATAATTTTAACAGTTTTTACAATAGGTGTCACAAACATGAATTTAGAATCTATTCAATCTATGTGAAACGGCGATGGTTCGGGTTATACTTGTGTCTATTGATGTTCCCGATCGATTATGCGTATTTTGTGTACGAATTTAAAATTTTAGGAAAGAAATTCATATGGAATTTACTTGAAAGACTATTATTCATTTACGATACGTGGCAGAAGTTTCTATTTTAGAACCACATTAATTCTACGTAATTTAATTTGAGATTCTAGTTAACGCCAATTTAGTATTTCACCCAAATTTATTTATGACACACTTATTAAATTCTCAAATTTACCAAATTCACTAAACAACTTCTATCTAAATTCTACACTACACATATAACCTTTAACCCTTACCTTAAGTTTACATAAACAAAATAGAACACTTGCAAAAATAAAAGAAAATCAATTCCTTCATTACTTTCACCTCAAAAACCGGACAACCATATATTCTACCCAAAAACAAGCGTTTCTTTTTGAATCCTAGTTGGTACTACACAAACTCATTAATTTTGTGTACCCTTGTTCCCTCCTTTCTCTCTAAAACCAGTGGGTATCACCCAAGAACTACCATGTTTTCCCCTAAACATTAATGTTACAACAAACCCTCCTTATACTAGTCAAACAAGTACATGGTCCTTCTTTTTCTTTTGCTGCCATGAACGAACCCCAAGACCCCTTTACATCTTCTCAAGATCTTGCTATTTCCCCATGATGTACTCACTAGTTAGTATCCCAAGTTACGAAGCAAACCGAATGACAAACCCTAACTAAGTCCTAACTAGGATTTCCTTGCCCTTAAGCCCCACTCATATGCCTATAAATACTAGTCCTATTCTTCCATAAACTCACACACTTGCAAACTCACATAACAAAGCTTTCAAAACAACAAAACTCATCACCCACTGTTGCAAAACCTACTAGCCGTTGCCAAGAACTAGGAGTCTTGGGCTGGTTTGTATAAGCTAGGGTGAATAAGTTTAAAGAGGGTTCGGGTTGAGGTTACTAGCTCTTGTCCATCTGTACACCAAATTAGCTAAAGACTTACTGTAAGTTACCTTACTCCTTGTTATAGATCTTGCCTTGGTTGATAATATACTTGCTAAAAACACTTGAAAACTTAAAACTATACTAATGAACCAAGCTAGTCACGGGTTTCAGTTGATGGGTATTTTTATAAATGAACTAAGTCTCGTTTTCTTTCATGATATCAAGAGACCACGACTTGGGAAGTTACCTAACAACCTATACCTTTGAAAACAAACCACACCATGTATGTATGGTTATATGCGAAGAACAAGCATCGGTTATGTAGAGGAACATGTATGATTTTATGTGCTTTTTCAACGAGAAACAACTCCCTAAAAACAAGTCATAATGTGTGATCGTATGTGTGTAATTACAAGTGTGAATTACTCGTGTTGTGTTCATAAATTAGTTAGTATGTTTCACGAATGCAAGTAACCAAGGAGTCGAATATATGAAACCTAAGACCCTTAAAACTCATGCGTGTGATGTATGAACAGTTGTGTGATTACATGTGCAATCCTTCCAACAAGAATGAACACGTGTATGTGCACCAAGCCTAAAGACGATTTGCGTAATGTATGAGTATCTCTTGCATGATTGTGTGATACCATGAATATGTGATTTTATGTGTAAAGAAAACAGGGGATCCTACAACGATTTTGTCACCAATACAATAAGTTTATGCACTATGTGTCTGTGCGTGTTTGTGTTGCAACGAACCAGGGGAAAAGAACTAGTATATGCATGCTTATAAACAGAGAATGATAAGTAAACAGAAGGCGTGTAACTGTAGAAGGTTCATATATAAATATTTATGAGGTGTAAAAATGGAAAAGATAAAAGAGGTAAATAATTGTTGTGACATGCTTGTATAACAAATACATGAAAAGACAACAAGAATAGAGGACACCCTTTTTCCTTTCCTTTGGACCTACTGTGTGAACAAATGGATGCTATGTGAAATGTTGTTACTGATATGTATACACATGCATGATAAGTAGCTAAAAGCAATCTTTTCTTTTGCCATAACCTACGTATAGTATGTACACAAACAAAGGGATTTCACATTTTGGGTAATTATGTCATGTATGCATGTGTATGTAGGTTTGTTGAAGATACTAGCAAAGTAAGGTCACCCTCTCTATGTTGTTTTCGTGTAAGACTATACCAACAAGAACCATAAAGAAAACTAGTACTATCAATGGATTAGTAATGTTTCATGCGTGTATGTATGTGTATGCCCATGTATGTATGATGAAAACTAGTACAAAAGGGGACCATTTTATTTTTGCATGTGATATTACCTACGAACAGTGGGTATACAAACACAAGGACCTTTCTTTTTTTGACTAATTACAATATGCATGTATGTATGTACAAGAGTAAGGGAAAAGTAGGGTCACCACCGTCCTTTTTGTTTCATATAAGTATACAAACAAGAGCAAATGGCAGCCTGTAACACTCTCAATTTTCGTATCGGTACAACGGAAGGGTCTTTTAGAGTGTTACGGGATAGCACAATAACTCCAATCATAGACAACACATAAAAATGGTTGTACAAGGTTCAACATACATTCATTCGATAAAAAGTTTTAAAGTGTACAACAGGTCCCAAATTATATAGGTCATTAAGTTTACAAAACATAGATCGAATGAACATTTTTAATATTATGTGGGCCATCAGAGTCGATCTCCATCCGGATTACCTTCAAGCACCTGAGATAAAAACATGCAAAAATCATATCAGCAAATGCCGAGTGAATTCATAGAGTTTAATAAAAACCGTTATATAAAAAAATCGTTAAAATCAGAACACAAGTATAATATCGGAAGTAAGTCCTCGTATTGCTAGTCAGGCAATATATAAATCAATCATACATCTTTAGCCGTCCGTGAGACCGTAGCCTCAATATTACCATTATAGGTAATATTATCATCGTTATTTGCATCGTTATTGTATTGTATATAGTATTATTATTAGCCGCATGACATTGTTACCTTACTATGAAAACAACGGGCCGCGAACCCGACAAACAATTTGCCCATGTAAGTTAGCGTGTCGTCACAAAAATCACGCTATGTAATCTTCTCATACATAAATTCGCTTACCAATCAATGTGGTACGACGTGGATCAACCGTCAAGGCGCGAACTGGGGTGATCGTCCCCAAATAGTACTATCATATGCATAAGCGTCTACCAAATCCCGGTAGTTCACAATTCATGCTAATGGGACTTTAAGTGACATAACCTAACTACTAATAATCCTTTTTATCTCGTTTATAGGGTCATAGCATCATTCGGGTCCATATCATTAAGCATACCATCGGGACTACTTGTGTTCTATTTTTATCAAAATCTAGCATGTTATCTCCCTCGCGGGTTTACAAATCATTTTATAAAACATTTAAAAGAGTGCGAGGCTATGAACTCACGTTGATAATGAAAGGCGGATTATCGGCTACGGGCGTGCTTCGGTCACGGGAACCTATATAAATAATAATCGGTCTTAGACTTTTGTCCAATGACTTTTATCAAAATAATAATATACATATGATGATTTTGTACATATGATGATGATCAAGTGGGTTTATATATCCTTGTTTACTCATTTTAGTGTTTACGTATTGGTAACTTTTTACTAGTTTACTAGTTTTACCTATTTACCTATTTTAAGTCCAATAAGCTTATTATAAGTTATTTAACTTGTTTTAATCCATTTTATACTTATATTATCAGTACTTACACTTTACATGTTGGGCCCAAATGGGTTAAGCCCAATAAGTTCTTTTTATAAGTGTTTAACTTATTTAGTCCAATTATTAGTCCAATATGCTTACTTAGCTCGTTAATGTCTGTATGTCTATAGTTCGGGTTTTATTGGTTTTTACTTGTATTAGATACTTATATATCAGTATATGACTTTTAAAAACTTTACATTAGACGGGTTTGATCGTCTAAGTTTTAATTGGCGAAAAACGTTAATTTTACGGTAATAGCCGAAAAAGTCGTAAAAATCAAGTTTATAGTTTTTATAACTTATAAATATTATTCAACTACCATTTTTATAATTTTTCCATTTATTTAACCTTATACATATTTATATAAATGAAATTCATAAGTTAGTGGGTTTTAATTTCACATTTTATACTATATAATTTGAGTGCTTATATAATAGTAATAAACATTAATTCTTCAAAATCTGTTTTTTTATTTTCATCTTCACCATTTTTATCATATCTAGAGTTCTACAATGAATTAGAAGCTCATTTTTGGGTGGCATGAACTTCATATTATATGCTACAATTAACTTAGTTATAGCTACTGCTCATTTTAAGTTTAACTATCCTTAACAGTCCCTACAAAACAGCTTATTCAGATTAGCACACTTATCTTGTTTTGATCATATCTCACTCATTTTAATGATTCCATTGCATGGCCAACTCTCACATGTGTATGACATCTTGTACTTACTGTAAATGGATTCTACCATACAAATTTATCAGTTCAAGTTTTGGTTACATACTGTTTTTATACAGCCAACAAATTAAGCATGATTTTAGCCTTGTTTCTTATGGTTATTAATCTTTTTAAGCATATTTATCAACACTTGATCCCCACACAAAATTTTTATCATCATATATTCATCATATTAATATACAACAAGAAAGAAAATACATTTTATCTTTACAAAAATAACAAGAGAAAATGGAAAGGATGATCTTCTTTACCAACCAAGAGTATATCTTGTTTTTGGAAGACAAGAACTTGATGAACACCAAATGTATCCCCAAGATCATCAAACACCAAGAAAGTATGTTGAGAAATCAGCCCTATGACACAAGCAAATCACCTCCTTTGTTGTTAAAATGGCCACCAAGTGATCAAGGCTTCAACGTAACTCCATGATATAGCTAGATAACAAGTATTTTGTGGCTAGAAAAGATCAAAAGGGGTGTTTGTTCTTGAAGTGGGACGGAAAAAGGGGTGGAGTTGAGAGAGTTTTTAGTTGATTTGCATGAGTGAAATGGTGGTATGTGTTAGCAAGTGGTTTTTTTTGGTTTGGTGGGTAAAAACTAGCTTAAGTGTTAAGCTAATGCTTACGCTTGTAAGCTACTAGTTTACATGATGCCACATCTTTGATGTGGTGTCATGTTTGGCCGTCCCTTTTGTGTAGTGGGGTGGGATGATTTATTTTGTCCCACCTCACTAATTTACGGGTATTCCTCGATTCTAGTTTCCTCGATTTGCGTGCCCTCGGGTCGTTTTACAAAAAACGTTTTTATAAATTATGAATCAACGACACAAAACGAATCCAATAGAAATTGTCTCATCAAAAACGAAGTTCAAAAACGTAAATACGTAATCCTAAGGTTTCCGGTTTAGTCGTAAAGGACGCTAAATTATGCACGTAAGCCCAAATTTAAATCCGTAAATTGTGAGATCATCAACCAACACAAAAATAAGTTTCAAAATATTATACGAGAAAATAATTCTCTACCTGAAAATGTTAGATTGTCACAGCTTTTCCTCCTAAAAGGGATCAACGTCCTCGTGATCCATTTCAGTTTGATGTCCGTTTCTTATTGAAATCGAAGAGGTGCGGATATTTCATCCACATTTCATCCTCTCGTTCCCAAGTATATTATGGTCCATGCTTTGAATTCCATCGGATCTTGACAATAGGTATCCGACTTTGTTTCAGTTGCTTTACCTCACGATCCATAACCTCTACGGGTTCTTCGATAAAATGCAACTTCCCATCTATTCGAACCTTATCCAACGAAAGTTTCTTATCACTCACTGCTAGACATTTCTTCAGATTAGATACATCGAATGTGTTGTGAACACCATGAAGTTCTGGGGGTAACTCTAGTTTGTAAGCCACCAGACCTATTCTAGATAAAATCTTAAAGGGTCCAATATAGCGGGGATTCAATTTTCCTCGCTTTCCAAATCTTATAACGCCTTTCCATGGCGATACTTTCAACATTACTTGGTCACCCACTTTAAACATCGGCTTCCGCCGCACATCCGCGTAACTTTTCTGTCTTCTACGGGCAGTCAACAACCTATTCTTAATCTGAACTATCATCTCCGTAGTTTCCCGGATCAATTCCGGTCCCGTGAGCTGGGTATCCCCAACTTCACTCCAACATACAGGAGATCTACAATTCCTACCATATAAATCTTCAAACGGTGCAGCCTTAATATTAGAATGGTAACTATTGTTATACGAAAACTCTGCTAACGGCAAATGTTTATCCCAATTCTTACCAAAATCTAACACACAAGCTCTCAACATATCTTCTAGTGTTTGTATCGTCCTTTCACTCTGCTCATCAGTCTGGGGTGATAAGCAGTGCTCATGTCGAGATTCGTTCCCAAAGATCTTTGGAGAGATTTCCAAAAATTCGATGCGAATCTAGGATCTCGATCTGAAATGATCGATACAGGAACTCTATGCTTGAATACAACATTCTCAAGGTATATACGAGTCAGCTTCTCCAGTGAGAACTGCTCTTTAACCGGAATGAAGTGTGCTGATTTGGTCAGTCTGTCGACGATAACCCAAATCGAGTTGTTTCCAGATGATGTTCTAGGAAGCTTGCTGATAAAGTCCATCGTAATTCGCTCCCACTTCCATTCAGGAATCTTTGGCTGTTGAAGTAGTCCTGATGGCTTTTGATGTTCAGCTTTGACTCTAGCACAAGTCAAGCATTGAAGAACATACATAGCAATATCAGCTTTCATATTCGGCCACCAGTACAACTTCTTCAAATCATGGTACATCTTATCAGATCCCGGATGAATGGAATACTTAGATTTGTGGGATTCTAACATAATCAAGTCTCTTAAGCCTCCAAACTTAGGTATCCACATACGACCTCTTAAGCATTTCACTCCATCAGCTCTAATCTCTAAAGGATCTCCTTCTCCTCGGAACCCTTCATTTACAAAATTATCTTTCTTACAAGCTTCTATTTGCCCATTTCTAATTTGTTCAAGCAAATTATTATGCACGGTCAAGACTAGAGAACGTACCCTGATAGGCTCTCTATCTTTCCTGCTTAACGCATCGGCAACAACATTGGCTTTTCATGGGTGATATTTTATATCACAATCATAATCACTTAACAACTCTATCCATCTCCGTTGCCTCATGTTCAATTCCTTCTAATCGAGAATATATTGTAGGCTTTTGTGATCGGTGAATACCGTACACTTTGTGCCATACAGATAATGTCTCCACAACCTAAGAGCAAAGACTACAGCTCCTAACTCAAGATCATGAGTAGTATAATTCTCCTCATTCTTCCTTAATTGCCTAGAAGCATAAGCTATCACTTTCTCTCGCTGCATCAAAACATCTCCATAGCCTCTAAGAGATGCATCACAATATACTACAAAATCTTCACTCCCGTCGGGTAATGATAAAATTGGCGCACTACATAATTTTTGCTTCAATGTCTGAAATGCTCCATCTTCATCACTTCCCCAAACAAAAGGTTTAATCTTCTGGGTAAGCTTAGTCAAGGGTTTAACTATTAAATAAAATTCTTTAATGAATCGCCTATAATAGCCAGCCAATCCTAAGAACTGTCGTACTTCCGTTGGTGTTGTCGGTGCAGACCAACTCTTAATGGCTTCAACCTTTGCAGGATCAACATGAATTCCATCCTTGTTAATCACATGACCAAGAAATTGCACAGAATCTAACCAAAAAACACATTTCAAAAACTTAGCATACAACCTTTCATCTTTTAACAAACTTAAGATAATCCTTAAATGTTCTCTATGTTCATCTTCATTCTTAGAATAGATTAGAATATCATCAATAAACACAAACACAAATTTATCCAAGTAGGGCTTACACACTCGATTCATTAAATCCATGAAAACCGCAGGTGCGTTAGTTAACCCAAATGGCATTACTTGAAATTCATAGTGTCCATAACGAGTTCTAAATGCAGTTATAGGAATATCTTCTTCACGGACACGAAGTTGGTGATATCCAGACCGCAAATCTATCTTAGAATACACACTAGATCCTTGTAGTTGATCAAACAAATCATCAATCCTAGGTAAAGGATATCGATTTTTAATTGTCAACTGATTCAATTCCCTATAATCAATGCACATACGGAAAGATCCATCCTTCTTCTTAACGAACAAGACTGGAGCTCCCCAAGGCGTCTAGCTCGGTCGAATAAAACCTTTATCAGACAACTCCTTAAGTTGCTCAGATAACTCCTTTAATTCAGAAGGGGCTAATCGGTAAGGCGCACGTGCCACCGGTGCAGCACCAGGAATTAAATCGATTCGAAACTCTACTTGCCTTATCGGTGGAAGTCCGGGTAAATCATTAGGAAATACCTCAGGAAATTCACAAGTAATAGGTACATCTTCCAATCGTTTCTCCCTAGACTCATTCCCGGTTACTTGAGCTAAGAATATCTCACAACCGTTCCTGATGTACTTTTGGACTTTAATACATGAAACGATTTTCAAACGGGATTCACCTCGATTACCATCAATTACTAACATCCTATTCCTAAGAGGAATCTTAACCTTCTTCTCTCCACATAAAATAGTAGCATTATTCAACGACAACCAATCCATACCAATAATAATATCAAAACTACCTAATTCTATCAACATCAAATCAATCGGAAAGGAATAGTTTAAGAGATTTAGAGAGCATCCTTCTAATAGCTTATTAGTTTTCACTAATTTACCATCAGCCAATTCCACCTCATAACTGGTATTTATCTCAACAGGTTCAATGTCAATAAGGGCACTAAATTTAGTGAATACAAAGCTCCTGTCGCCACCTGAATCAAATAAAGCAACAACATAATGATTGTTGAGTAAAAACGTACCGGTAACGACATTTGGATCCTCTTTCTTCACCTCAAATGTTCCAAGTTGATAGACACCACCCTGGGGGTTTCTTCCAGGTACAATCGCTTTCAACTTGGGGCATTCCGATTTCCTATGACCTTCTTCATTACAGTTGAAGCAAATGGTTCCCTTCTTACACCTTTCAACCTTGTGTCCAAGCTTTCCGCAATTTCGTCACTTCCAGCAGTCGCCAGCATGCCTCTTGTTGCCACACTTAGGACATCTATCATCGTTGTGCGGTGTATTGTTGGTAAGAGCACTTGCATTCCCCTTTATCTGGTTCTGATGGCGATTGAAATTCTTCCTATTATCACCTCTATCTACACGATCACCGTCTCCCTTTCTTTTCTCACCAACACGGGCTTCATCTTCCCTATCCTGAATTATCTGTCCAATGAGTTGGTAAGCCATTCGAACAGCATCATCAATGGTCATTGGTTTAGATGATGTCACGTCCCCCCGGATATTCTTGGTCAACCCTTTAATATATTGCTCAATTCGAATCTCTTCGGGTTCCACCAATCGAGGATATAGCAAGGCCAACTCATGGAATCGGGTTGTGTAACGATCAATGTCCACACCTTTCATTCTCAAATGAATCAACTCTTGTTCTAACCTAATAATCACACTACGGGGACAAAACTCCAAAGTCATCCACTTCTTAATTTCAGCCCAAGGAGTAGCATTAGCAGCATCAATACCCATGAAAGCAATTCTTCCGTTCCACCAAGTCAACGCACGACCTTTAAGAGTAGCCATAGCAAAAGTCACCTTATCTTCCTCCTTACACTTACTAATCCGAAACACCGACTCAATCTTCTCAATCCACTGGCTTAATCCTAAAGCACCTTCAGTTCCATTAAAAGGTAGAGGTTCACACTTCATGAACGCCACATAAGTACAGCCACCAACTTCAGGTGCATTAGTTCCAAGTCCTCCTACATTTCCTCCAGCATTAGCATTCACATTATTAGCATTCACATTCACATTAGTACCACCAATTCCACTACCGCCAGCTCCACTACTGCCAGCTCCACTACCACCAGCTCCACTACCGCCAGCTCCACTACCGCCAGCTTCATTTGTAGCATTTTCCATAAATTCAGTCATAGATGTGGTAACTTACTCCGTAATAATCCTACGTAAATCATCCTCAGTTACAGCTTTCTTGGGCGGCATAGTTCTATAATTTCACAATTTCAAAGTATTAAGCATTCACCCAACAAAGGATTCATATAATATGGATTGAATTTATAATCAAGATACAAATAAGGCACAATATGGAATTCAAGACAAGATACATATTTCATTCGATTTGAAACAAAAGCATTGTCTTAGTTACATCCCATATCAAAGTTCTAGCACTATATATACTCAAAATTCGTGCCAAGTCTACTACTAACAAGTCGGTTAAGTCAAAGCTACAAAAGTACAAAAGATACAAAGGTCACTACTAAATACAGACTGGTCTACTGAGAACCGCCAGATGGTCCATCATCCATCGTCTTCTGTATCTTTGTCGGACGATCACTAGACACATCTTCAGCTGGGCGCTTACGGATCACTCCTCTTTCAACCATGTCAGCATAAAATCTACTATTCCAACCCACGGATATATTCAACTCCTTCTCAGCTTTCTCACGCATCGCACGAGCTACATTCAACTAAATCTCCATAGAATTCACCCTTTTCTTCATAGCAGCAAACTCACCACTTTCTAACACTGATAACCTCCTAAAAGCCTCATTCAAACTACGCTCTACATCAGTCAAATCCAAACTAAGCAATTCCCGCTCTTTCTCACCAACCTTAGTCTTCGACTCCAAATAAGCAACATGAGTCTGAACAACACCTAATCCAATCTCTGTCATACTAGTCTTAACACAGGAAGCATCTAGATCACGTCTCAAGGCCCATGGTGCAAGACCATCAATATGAGTAGCCTCTCGAGTAGTAGACGACTCTCCTAACACACGTCTACGAGTAGCAATACAATCAGTACCGTCAGGTGCATTATCGTCCTCATCCTCCTCTGATTCAGAATTAGATTCAGACGATTCAGACATTTCATCCCTAGGTAGCTCAACCTCAGAATCAGACAAATCAACTGGTGGGGGTAAAAGGTCGCCCTCTGGAACATCATAAGGGTAAATAAGCTCAGCTTCCTCATCGTCATCAACCTCATCGTCTATACCTACATCCTCCTCGACATCCTCGTCGTCAATCTCATCATCTAAATTATCTAACCCAATCTCATCATCATTCTCAATAACAACATTATCAATCTCATTTTCTACCATATCAACCTGAGGGGCAATCTGATCTCCTAGTCCTACCTCGGGCTCGAGATCCTCAAATGGTTCCTCCTCATCATCCATATCATGATCTACTAAGTCTAAATAAGGATCATCATCTATATTAGGTTTGGGAATAGCATGGTTCTCTATAGGAATATTAGGGTCAGCCATGACAATCTGCATTTATATATATCTCGTATTAGGATAACATACTATTTAAACAATTACATACTGAAACCACGATATATACATATATATAAATTAAATTATATATATCAAAATATATATCTTCTCAATAGGGCTTGTTGGTAACGTCGGAGATCTCTAGCACCGTTATAGTCAAAAGATTTTTCAAATATTTTCTCAAATGTTCATTGTCAAAAGATTTTGAAAAGTTTTGTTCAAAACCTTGGTTTTTGAAATCTTTTGTTCTCTATAACGAGAACTCTGGTACCAAACTGTAACACTCTAAATTTTCGTATCGGTACAGCGGAAGGGTCTTTTAGAGTGTTACGGGATAGCACAATAACTCCAATCATAGACAACACATAAAAACGGTTGTACAAGGTTCAACATACATTCATTCGGTAAAAAGTTTTAAAGTGTACAACAGGTCCCAAATTATACAGGTCATTAAGTTTACAAAACATAGATCGAATGAACATTTTTAATATTATGTGGGCCATCAGAGTCGATCTCCATCCGGATTACCTTAAGCACCTGAGATAAAAACATGCAAAAATCATATCAGCGAATGCCGAGTGAATTCATAGAGTTTAATAAAAACCGTTATATAAAACAATCGTTAAAATCAGAACACAAGTATAATATCGGAAGTAAGTCCTCGTATTGCTAGTCAGGCAATATATAAATCAAGCATACATCTTTAACCGTCCGTGAGACCGTAGCCTCAATATTACCATTATAGGTAATATTATCATCGTTATTTGCATCGTTATTGTATTGTATATAGGATTATTATTAGCCGCATGACATTGTTACCTTACTATGAAAACAACGGGCCGCGAACCCGACAAACAATTTGCCCATCTAAGTTAGTGCGTCGTCACAAAAATCACGCTATGTAATCTTCTCATACATAAATTCGCTTACCAATCAATGTAGTACGATGGGGATCAACCGTCAAGGCGCGAACTGGGGTGATCGTCCCTAAATAGTACTATCATATGCATAAGCATCTACCAAATCCCGGTAGTTCACAATTCATGCTAATGGCACTTTAAGTGACATAACCTAACTACTAATAATCCTTTTTATCTCGTTTATAGGGTCATAGCATCATTCGGGTCCATATCATTAAGCATACCATCGGGACTACTTGTGTTCTATTTTTATCAAAATCTAGCATGTTATCTCCCTCGCGGGTTTACAAATCATTTTATAATACATTTAAAAGAGTGCGAGGCTATGAACTCACGTTGATAATGAAAGGCGGATTATTGGCTACGGGCGTGCTTCGGTCACGGGAACCTATATAAATAATAATCGGTCTTAGACTTTTGTCCAATGACTTTTATCAAAATAGCAATATACATATGATGATGTTGTACATATGATGATGATCAAGTGGGTTTATATATCCTTGTTTACTCATTTTAGTGTTTACGTATTGGTAACTTTTTACTAGTTTACTAGTTTTACCTATTTACCTATTTTAAGTCCAATAAGCTTATTATAAGTTCTTTAACTTGTTTTAATCCATTTTATACTTATATTATCAGTACTTACACTTTACATGTTGGGCCCAAATGGGTTAAGCCCAATAAGTTCTTTTTATAAGTGTCTAACTTATTTAGTCCAATTATTAGTCCAATATGCTTACTTAGCTCGTTAATGTCCGTATGTCTATAGTTCGGGTTTTATCGGTTTTTTTTAACACCCCCAAATTTACACGCAGCGGAATACATCTTTGGGTGCTAAACAATGATACTACAACACATAATTTAAAAAGAACGACTCAAAAAGAGACATTTTAGATTTATCGTTCCTAAAACATTTGTCAGAGTAGCGTAGTCCCAAGACATCGTAACCAAAGTAAAACAAAAAAAAAAGATTTAAATTGTTTTGAACAAAAGGAACGACAAATATTCAAAGAGTTTATATTGCAAAGTAGTGCACAACATTCATTCCCGTGGCTTCCAAGCTTCACACTTCCTGATTACCTGAAATACATGTGAGAAAATCATCAGCAAAATGCCGAGTGAATCTATAGGTTTATATAATCATTTTTGAACACAAGCAAAGATTATTAGTTTGTGGCATACTAGAAGGCAACAAGCATCTAATAATAATTCACATCAACAATAATAATTGTATATAGCATAAATTGCAATAAGCTCATGGAACCGAGCCCTTACACACTCCCTTTAGAGGTCTGATAAGACAGGAGATTTATTAATTGTCGGTTACCTCTAGATTATTGGTACATTGCCGTATACCTGACTTCTCAATACAATATGTTCAAACAGTGTGAAGGTCGGGCATAAGCTTCTATGACAAGTCCACAAAAACTGAACCGGGGCGGCTTCCCCCATAGATCTATTAATTGTACTAGCGGTTAACCCATCATAGGTTAATTAACGGTCCATAATTGAGGCTTTAACAAAGGCAATCACTTAATGCAATTTAAAGGCAACCACGGGTCCATTCATAAAGGGACAAGCATACCATAAAAATCTTGTGTTCTAAGTTTACAAAACATGTATTCCCCCTCGTGGGTTTTAAAATATTTGAATGAGCTCAAACGAGGCTATAGATTCACCTTAGTACTTATAGTAGTTGAAGACGATCGCCGACGATAGTAGATGTCCGAAAAACAGGACAACCGCAACCTAGCAAATAAGGTGCGTACATTAATAATAGACTCGAGAAATAAATGATACTTAATAAAATCAAACTCAAGTATAAAATCACGACAACTCGAGAGAAAACGATGCAAGTGGTTCTATTATACTCTCCTATGTATTCATTTTATTATTATATGCCTTTAATACAAATCTGTCGGAACATACCGAATGTCCAAGCCGTTTTCCCATACTTAAACATATCAAATTTTTATGATACTACTCAGAGAAATTACTTACTATATATAGAAATTCCTCTCAAAAGCCCATTAAAAGATTTTATTTCTAAAGTTCCCTGCCCAACTCATCTTTGAATCACAAAATCCGGACAGTTTAGCGACCTTGACTTACAAAACCATTTTGACCATTCTAAACAACTCCATTTGTAAAACCGCCACTTGATTCTAAAAATAGACTCAAAATACTAAACTTGGAGCCTGAGAACAGCCCTTGAATCATTTTGAAACTCATTTTATAGTCCCCGAGATTCGATCTAAATATCGACAACAATTTTCGGATTGTGTCGACACTCGTCTCCCGGTACACGAAAATCAAACTAGTGTATCTTCCACCTCGTTTGGAGTTGGAAGGCCTACTTTATATCAAATCGAAGCTAATGAAATTCTCTACGACATAATCCCATAATAACAACCTATATTCAGACTTAAGATTTCCGAAAATGACCTCAAACCTACTGCCCAAAATTGACTATTAAAATCTCTTGCAAAATCATGTTTTTGATCAATTCCAACAACTTTTATCATCAACCTAAGCCCCTAATATCATCATAAACCATTCCTAACACTTGTATCATCATCAAAAGCAAAAACCCAAAAATTAAAAATCAACTTTTTAACAAAAACATAGCATGAAAATCTTTTGATCATCACTACTAACACATGCATACAACAAATTTGGATCAAACATAACCAACTTTTCTTGAAAAATTTATATGGTTGCATGTGGATAAAAATGGTACCAAAATACTCACAAGATGATTTTAGGATAGGGACTTTGCTTGGTTTCTCTTGGATCAAGCTAGAAAAATTTTGATTAAGGTGTTTATGGTGTTAATGGTGGACGGTTTGTATAAGAAGGGAAGGGGGAGGATTGTGTGATTTTTTTATTTAGATAAATGAGAAAGTTTTAGTGGAAAAACTTTATATAGTGTAGGTAGGGTGTAACTTGTAAATATTGGATAGTTTTGGACTAAAATGTAACTTTTAAGTTAAAAAGCGGGAAATGACTATTAGTAAATTTTACAAATATTTACGGGACTCGGGTTTCGTAAAAATACTTCAAAGTTTAAACGCACACGAAAAATAATAATATAACGACTCGATACGTAATAAAAACAGTATCGTCGAAAATATTAAATATCGAAATGATTGATAATAAAATATAAAATTGTGGGCATCTGTCGGTATCGCGATCACTGGTAGTCCTCGTTGCTCGTCAAAATATTAAAATATAATATTTAATATCGGTTTCAACTTAAACCGTTAAACATAATAATATTTAATATTATAAAATACTTCAAAAATATTTGAAAAGTAAGATTAAGTAATGACCTTATTTTGTAGGTTTTACATCCTCACCACCTTAGGAGAGTACCGCCCCGGGGCTTACTTCTCCTTAGGTCCGTCTACGAATAAATGCGGATACTTGCTCTTGAAGTAGTCCTCTCGCTCCCAAGTGTATTCGGGTCCACGTCGGGAATTCCATCGCACTTTCACTATCAGGATCCGACTTTGCTTAAGCCGTTTCACCTCTCGATCCATAATCTCCACCGGTTCTTCAATAAAATGCAGCTTGTCGTCCAGTTGAATCTCCTCAAGTGGAATTATCAAATTCTCGTCCGCCAAACACCTCTTAAGATTAGAAACGTGAAAAGTATTGCGAATAGCACTTAACTTTTCTGGCAATTCCAACTTATATGCCACAGGACCAACTCGATCAATAATCTTGAATGGACCAATATAACGTGCACTAAGCTTTCCTCGCTTGCCAAATCGAATTACTCCTTTTCAAGGTGATACTTTCAGCATAACCATGTCGCCAATATCAAACTCCAATGGTTTTCTCCTCTTATCCGCATAACTCTTCTGCCTACTACGAGCTGTCAATAAACGATTCTTGATTTGCATGATCTTCTCAGTCGTTTATCTAATCAATTCAGGACCCGTCAACTGACTTTCTCCAACTTCACACCAACCAACTGGTGATCTACACTTTCGCCCGTAAAGTGCTTCAAAAGGCGCAGCCTTAATACTTGCATGATAACTGTTGTTGTATGAGAATTCCACCAAAGGTAAGTGTCGATCCCAACTACCTCCAAAGTCCATTACACACGCTCGTAACATATCCTCCAAGGTCTGAATAGTCCTCTCACTTTGTCCGTCCGTTTCCGGATGATACGCAGTGCTCATATCCAACTGAGTCCCCAGAGCTCGCTGAAGCGATTTCCAAAACTCAGATGTGAACCGACTATCTCGATCAGAAATAATTGACAAAGGAACCCCATGTCTACAAACAACTTCCTTCAAATACAACCGAGTAAGTTTGTCTAAGTCATCAGTTTTCTTTATCGGCAAGAAATGAGCCGACTTAGTCAACCGATCAACAATCACCCAAATCGTATCATAACCACTAGAAGTTCTCGGAAGTCCCGAAACAAAGTCCATAGTGATCTACACCCATTTTCATTCTGGAATTTCAGGTTGTTGTAGTAAACCCGAAGGTCTCTTGTGCTCAAACTTCACCTTAGCACACGTCAAGCATTTACTAACATAAGTAGCAATGTTAGCCTTCATATTCGGCCACCAGTAACATTTCTTCAAGTCTTGGTACATTTTATCCGATCCTGGGTGAATCAAATATTTAGACTTATGAGATTCGTGCATAATTAGATCTCTCAGTCCTCCATACACCGGTAACTACACACGATTCTCGAAATATCGAATTCCGTCATCACGAATTTCGAATATAGGTGTCATCCTTCAACCCAAGTCTTCATCTCTCACATTCTCTTCCTCCATCGCCTTAGTTTGAGCTTTAAGTATTCGATTAGATAAATCAGAATAAGTTTTCATGGCTAAAGCTCTAACCCTTTTGGTTATTTCTCTGTCCTTCCTACTAAGTGCATCGGCAACTACATTCGCCTTGCCGGGATGGTAGCAAATTTGAATGTCGTAATCACTCAACAATTCTACCCATCTTCTCTGCCTCATATTGAGCTCCTTCTGATCTAAAATATGTTGCAGGCTTTTATGATCGGTATATACCACACCCTTTGTACCATAGAGATAGTGTCTCCAAAGTCTAAGAGCAAAGACAACAGCTCCTAATTCCAAATCATGTGTAGTATAGTTCTCCTCATGCTTCCTCAATTGACGAGATGCATACGCGATCACTTTCTCCCTTTGCATCAACACAGCACCAAAACCCTTACGTGATGCGTCACAATATACCACAAAGTCTTCAGCTCCGTCGGGCAAAGCCAAAATTGGTGCAGAACACAGCTTCCGCTTCAAAGTTTGGAATGCTTCTTCTTCTTCTGAACCCCACTCATACTTCTTGTTTTTCTGTGTAAGTTTAGTAAGAGGTTTTGAAATTAAAGAGAACCCTTCAATAAATCGCCGGTAGTATCCAGCTAATCCCAGGAATTGTCTAACTTCAGTCGGGGTCGTAGGCCTAGCCCAATCTCCTAATAGCTTCAATTTTGGAAGGATCAACATGAACACCGCTACTATCGATCACGTGCCCAAGGAATTGGACTGAATCCAACCAAAAATCACACTTGGAGAATTTCGCATACAACTTCTCCCTCTTCAACAACTCCAAAAAAATCTTCAAATGACCTTCATGCTCCTCCCGACATTTAGAATAAATCAGGATATCGTCGATAAATACAATCACAAACTTGTCGAGGTATGGTTTACACACACGATTCATTAAGTCCATGAATACCGCATGTGCGTTAGTTAACCCAAACGGCATCACTTGAAATTCAAAGTGTCCATAACGCGTCCGAAAAGCTGTAATAGGTATGTCCTCCTCTTTAACACGAAGTTGATGATAACCCGATCTCAAGTCGATCTTTGAGTACACACACGAACCTTGAAGTTGATCGAACAAATCATCGATCCTAGGAAGTGGATAATGATTTTTAATAGTTAACTTGTTCAACTCTCGGTAGTCTATGCACATTCTGAACGAACCGTCCTTCTTCTTCACAAACAATACTGGAGCTCCCCAAGGTGACGAACTTGGTCTAATGAACCCCTTCTCCATTAACTCCTTCAACTGATCTGCCAACTCCTTCATCTCAGACGGTGCCAAACGATAAGGTGCACGCGCCACCGGTGCAGCTCCCGGCACTAGATCAATCTTGAATTCGACTTCTCGCTGAGGCGGAAGCCCTAGAAAGTCATCTGGAAATACTTCAGGAAAATCACGAATAACCGGAACATCTTCCACACGCCTAACCGGTAGTTCTTTCTCCACTACTTGAGCCAAGAACAGGTGACAACCTCTTTCTACGTATTTCTTCGCCTTGATACAAGATATCACCGTCAGACGAGATCTACCGACATCACCTTTAACTACTAACACCTTACCCTTAACCGGTATGTGGACAACTTTCTCCCCACATACAATTACCGCATCATGAGCAACCAACCAATCCATACCAACAATCACATCAAACGAACCCAACTCAATCGGCATCAAATCAGTTTCAAACAAATGATTTGCTAATTTCAAAGGACACTTCTTAAATATAGTGGTGGTACTAACTAATTGTCCATCAGCTAACTCGACCTCATAACTAGCATTTAGGCTTGTTGGCTCAACATTAATTAAACGACTAAAGGAAGTGCTTATAAAGCTCCTATCAGATCCTGAGTCAAACAACACACTAGCATAACGATGGTTGAGTAAGAACGTACCCGTCACCACATTTGGACCTTGTGCTTGATCAGCATCCTTAACAACATAAACTTCCCCAGCAGCTTCACCTGCCTTCTTGTTCTTCCACTTCGGACATTGAGGACGAAGATGATCACGTTCTCCACATTCAAAACAAGTCCTGATCGAAATAGCTTTCGCTCCAGTAGCAGGGACCCTTGTCTTACATTTCTCCACAACATGACCAACCTTTCCACATTTAGTGCACCTTGGTGGATAATTACCAAAGTGACAAGCACCACAACTCTTACATTTCTGGGCTGGTCCCCCTTGGCCAACATTATCATTCTTGTTAGTTGCAGCTCTAGCCCCATCATTTCTCTTCTGATTGTACTGCCTATGGCGGTTACTACCTTGATTACCACTCTGTGAATTCTCCCATTTCCTTTTACTACCCTCAGCAGCTTTCTCAGCCCTATCTTGAACCTTCTGTCCCATGAGTGTATGAGCCATTCTTACAGTTTCAACAAAGTTCTTCGGTAGAGATGAAGTTGTCTCACCTTTAATGTACCCAGGCAACCCTTTAATGTATTGATCCATCTTTTTCTTCTCAGTAGTAAAAGCATCTGGACATAACAAAACCAACTCATTGAATCGGCTAGTATATGCAGCAATGTTGTTATCTTTCAGCTTCAGATGCCTCAACTCATCCTCCAAAGCAGATAACTCTTCTTCTGGACAAAACTCTTATTTCAGCAACCTTTTAATTTCATCCCAATGTTTCCTGTTTGCAGCTTCTAAACCAACTGTAGCAACTTAAGTCTTCCACCAGCTTAAAGCTCGATCCTTGAAAGTAGCAACTGCGAACTTAACCTTGTTCCTTTCTGAGCAATCACTAATCTCAAATGTTGTTTCTGTTTTCTCAATCCACCTGAATAATTCCAGTGCTCCACCAGTTCCTTGAAATGTAGTGGGTCCCCATTTCATGTATCCAGCAAAAGTACATTCTTTAACCGTAGCAGCAGCCGGAGCAACCTCATCTGTAGGATTCTCAGCTACACCTGCCCCAGCAGCTTCTGGTCCAGCAGGTTCACCTTCACCTTCAGCACCCGCACCTCCAGAGCCACCTGCTCCTTCAGTGTTAACACGCGCAGCTCTATCCGCAGCTAATGCTTTCACAACCTCTTCAGCAACTAGCCTTGCAATGGCATCATTTGTCATTCTCCTAGGTAGCATGATTCTGTCACATAACAAAGAGAAGCTAAAATGAATGAGTTAATTGTATTCATGGTATAGTCATATCATGTACAAAATCAATCATCAAATGCATACACATTATCAATACAAGGATTCACAATCATTATAAGGATCAAAGGAAACTATTATCATCGATCAACAAGGAATGATATTAAAGACAAATAGAGTACAATGACACAAAATAATAGACACTAGGCACGTGGGGATCCACATGGCTTAATTGACTTTGTCTCGCTTGCAGCAGTGAAACCTGCTTCCTCCTCATCGAAGACATAACTTGATGTTGGTAAATTTCACAAAATAGGTATAAGGTAATAACAAAATGAAATAGGATAATTTCCAATAATTTAAATAAATGTAGAGAATCCTTCAAAATAATTGCAGGAAAAATTCCAAAAATTTATTTAAGTAAATAATTAATAAATGATTACTCTTATCGAAAAGTTTAACGATATCAATATATATATATCGATAAAGGATTATAGTATTTATTTAGAAATACTTAGCAATAAGGCATACATAATAATGTATACTAAAGTTCTAATCCCAGAAGTAGCTTGAACCTGAAGTCACGCGAAATCATGTGCACCGACTCTTTGAAAAATAAAACCGACAGTTATAGTTTAGGTTTTTAGAAAAAGACCTAGTTCTCTATAACTCATAGCTCTGGTACCAATCTTTAACACCCCCAAATTTACACGCAGCGGAATACATCTTAGGGTGCTAAACAATGATACTACAACACATAATTTATAAAGAACGACTCAAAAAGAGACGTTTTAGATTTATCGTTCCTAAAACATTTGTCAGAGTAGCGTAGTCCCAAGACATCGTAACCAAAGTACAACCAAAACAAAAGATTTAAATTGTTTTGAACAAAAGGAACGACAAATATTCAAAGAGTTTATTTTGCAAAGTAGTGCACAACATTCATTCCCGTGGCTTCCAAGCTTCACACTTCCTGATTACCTGAAATACATGTGAGAAAATCATCAGCAAAATGCCGAGTGAATCTATAGGTTTATATAATCATTTTTGAACACAAGCAAAGATTATAAGTTTGTGGCATACTTGAAGGCAACAAGCATCTAATAATAATTCGCATCAACAATAATAATTGTATATAGCATAAATTGCAATAAGCTCATGGAACTGAGCCCTTAGACACTCCCTTTAGAGGTCTGATAAGACAGGAGATTTATTAATTGTCGGTTACCTCTAGATTATTGGTACATTGCTGTATACCTGACTTCTCAATACAATATGTTCAAACAGTGTGGAGGTCGGGCCTAAGCTTCTATGACAAGTCCACAAAAACTGAACCGGGGCGGCTTCCCCCATAGATCTATTAATTGTACTAGCGGTTAACCCATCATAGGTTAATTAACGGTCCATAATTGAGGCTTTAACAAAGGCAATCACTTAATGCAATTTAAAGGCAACCACGGGTCCATTCATAAAGGGACAAGCATACCATAAAAATCTTGTGTTCTAAGTTTACAAAACATGTATTCCCCCTCGTGGTTTTTAAAATATTTGAATGAGCTCAAACGAGGCTATAGACTCACCTTAGTACTTATAGTGTTGAAGACGATCGCCGACGATAGTAGATGCCCGAAAAACACGACAACCGCAACCTAGCAAATAAGGTGCTTACAATGATACTTAATAAAATCAAACTCAAGTATAAAATCACGACAACTCGAGAGAAAACGATGCAAGTGGTTCTATTATACTCTCCTATGTATTCATTTTATTATTATATGCCTTTAATAAAAATCTGCCGGAACATACCGAATGTCCAAGCCGTTTTCCCATACTTAAACATATCAAATTTTTATGATACTACTCAGAGAACTTACTTACTATATATAGAAAGTCCTCTCAAAAGCCCATTAAAAGATTTTACTTCTAAAGTTCCCTGCCCGACTCATCTGTGAATCACAAAATCCGGACAGTTTAGCGACCTTGACTTACGAAACCATTTTGACCATTCTAAACAACTCCATTTGTAAAACCGCCACTTGATTCTAAAAATAGACTCAAAATACTAAACTTGGAGCATGAGAAAAGCCCTTGAATCATTTTGAAACTCATTTTATAGTCCCCGAGATTCGATCTAAATATCGACAACAATTTTCGGATTGTGTCGACACTCGTCTCCCGGTACACGAAAATCAAACTAGTGTATCTTCCACCTCGTTTGGAGTTGGAAGGCCTACTTTATATCAAATCGAAGCTAACGAAATTCTCTACGATATAATCCCATAATAACAACCTATATTCAGACTTAAGATTTCCGAAAATGACCTCAAACCTACTGCCCAAAATTGACTATTAAAATCTCTTGCAAAATCATGTTTTTGATCAATTCCAACAACTTTTATCATCAACCTAAGCCCCTAATATCATCATAAACAATTCCTAACACTTGTATCATCATCAAAAGCAAATAACCAAAAATTAAAAATCAACTTTTTAACAAAAACATAGCATGAAAATCTTTTGATCATCACTACCAACACATGCATACAACAAATTTGGATCAAACATAACCAACTTTTCTTGAAAAATTTATATGGTTGCATGTGGATAAAAATGGTACCAAAATACTCACAAGATGATTTTAGGATAGGGACTTTGCTTGGTTTCTCTTGGATCAAGCTAGAAAAATTTTGATTAAGGTGTTTATGGTGTTAATGGTGGACGGTTTGTATAAGGAGGGAAGGGGGAGGATTGTGTGATTTTTTAGTTAGATAAATGAGAAAGTTTTAGTGGAAAAACTTTATATAGTGTAGGTAGGGTGTAACTTGTAAATATTGGATAGTTTTGGACTAAAATGTAACTTTTAAGTTAAAAAGCAGGAAATGACTATTAGTAAATTTTACAAATATTTACGGGACTCGGGTTTCGTAAAAATACTTAAAAGTTTAAACGCACACGAAAAATAATAATATAACGACTCGATACGTAATTAAAACGATATCGTCGAAAATATTAAATATCGAAACGATTGATAATAAAATATAAAATTGTGGGCATCCATCGGTATCGCGATCACTGGTAGTCCTCGTTGCTCGTCAAAATATTAAAATAAAATATTTAATATCGGTTTCAACTTAAACCGTTAAACATAATAATATTTAATATTATAAAATACTTCAAAAATACTTGAAAAGTAAGATTAAGTAATGATCTTATTTTGTGGGTTTTACAGTTTTTACTTGTATTTGATACTTATATATCAGTATATGACTTTTAAAAACTTTACATTAGACGGGTTTGATCGTCTAAGTTTTAATTGGCGAAAAACGTTAATTTTACGGTAATAGCCGAAAAAGTCATAAAAATCAAGTTAATAGTTTTTATAACTTATAAATATTATTCAACTACCATTTTTATAATTTGTCCATTTATTTAACCTTATACATATTTATATAAATAAAATTCATAAGTTAGTGGGTTTTAATTTCATATTTTATACTATATAATTTGAGTGCTTATATAATAGTGATAAACATTAATTCTTCAAAATCTGATTTTTATTTTCATCTTCACCATTTTTATCATATCTAGAGTTTTACAATGAATTAGAAGCTAATTTTTGGGTGGCATGAACTTCATATTATGTGCTACAATTAACCTAGTTATAGCTACTGCTCATTTTAAGTTTAACTATCCTTAACAGTCCCTACAAAACAGCTTATTCAGATTAACACACTCATCTTGTTTTGATCATATCTCACTAATTTTAATGATTCCATTGCATGGCCAACTCTCACATGTGTATGAAATCTTGTACTTACTGTAAATGGATTCTACAATTTAAATTTATCAGTTCAAGTTTTGGTTACATACTTTTTTATACAGCCAACAAATTAAGCATGATTTTAGCCTTGTTTCTTATGGTTATTAATCTTTTTAAGCATATTTATCAATACTTGATCCCCACACAACATTTTTATCATCATATATTCATCATAACTTATACTACAAGAAACAAAATACATTTGATCTTTACAAAAATAACAAGAGAAAATGGAAAGGATGATCTTCTTTACCAACCAAGAGTATATCTTGTTTTTGTAAGACAAGAACTTGATGAACACCAAATGTATCCCCAAGATCATCAAACACCAAGAAAGTATGTTGAGAAATCAGCCCTAGGACACAAGAAAATCACCTCCTTTGTTGTTAATTTGGCCACCAAGTGATCAAGGCTTCAAGGTAACTCCATGATATAGCTAGATAACAAGTATTTTGTGGGTAGAAAAGATCAAAAGGGGTGTTTGTTCTTGAAGTGGGACGGCAAAAGGGGTGGAGTTGAGAGAGTTTTTAGTTGATTTGCATTAGTCAAATGGTGGTATGTGTTAGCTAGTGGTTTTTGTTGGTTTGGTGGGTAAAAACTAGCTTAAGTGTTAAGCTAATGCTTACACTTGTAAGCTACTAGTTTACATGATGCCACATCTTTGATGTGGTGTCATGTTTGGCCGTCCCTTTTGTGTAGTCGGGTGGGATGATTTATTTTGTCCCACCTCACTAATTTACGGGTATTCCTCGATTCTAGTTTCCTCGATTTGCGTGCCCCCGGGTCGTTTTACGAAAAACGTTTTTATAAATTATGAATCAACGGCACAAAACAAAGCCAATAAAAATTGTCTCATAAAAAACGGAGTTCAAAAACGTAAATACGTAAACCTAAAGTTTCCGGTTTAGTCGTAAAGGACGCTAAATTATGCACGTAAGCCCAAATTTAAATCCGTAAATTGTGAGTTCATCAACCAACACAAAAATAAGTTTCAAAATATTATACGAGAAAATAATTCTCTACCTGAAAATGTTAGATTGTCACACAGCCATAGTACCATTCCCCACATTTGACAGAAATATGATGTTATGTGTGGATGTTTATGTATATAAAACAAAGAAATGCAAGCCATAGTGTTAAGCACCTAAAATAGACTCGTTATTAATGGCCCGATCTCCCTAGTTCATGTCACGTTTTAACCGACCTAACGACCATGCCCCTCTCAACTAAAAATACCTCGTTAAACATGAGCTGGCCAAGTTAATGGCGTGATTTTTAGTTCGTCTTAAAGTCAAGTAACGAACCCGCAATTAATTTTCAAAAATCCTTGATCAACATTTATTGAATAATAGAAAATTACTTGTTTATTTTGTTGTGAGCTCACCACTTTAGCGAATTATTTGCCGCACTTAGAGACTTCATAAAAATGTGATATTTATCAAATATCGATGACCTCGCGGTCTAGTTTTTATAACGAGAACCCGTATATTTTTCGGACTATTATTTAACAAGATATTGAGGCCCAAACTTGACCCCGTGACTAAAGGTGTTGAACATGAAAAATATATAAAAACATTTTATAAATCTATAGCAAGTATAAATTATCAACCAAGTGCATTGTACATTATTGTTTCTTGTATTTAGCCTAAGCATGAATATTTTACTTAGGTTATGAGTAGATCTTTTGCGCATCGTTTTGCGTGCCTTGATATTTCCGTGCTATATTTATCGATCATATGCACTACTTCATCGAGGTGAGTTTCATAGCCCCACTTTTAATTGTTTTAACTATTTTTGGGTGAGAACATTGCTTGTTTTAAACGGATGAACATAAGTGCTAAAACTTGATACGTTTGCCTACATGATGTCTATGTAGAGATATCCCTAGATGCTTTAGCCCACTATCGTGAACTGTTAATTACTTTGTGTAAGCGCGAATGTTATGGATAGATCTATTGGGATTGACCTCCCTATCTAATGTTGGTTGTGTGACCAAATTAGATACACTTACATTTGAGTCGTTACGAATGCTTTGGGGATAGGCATTTGCTCGGGCTCTCATTACATCTTGTTGGTTGGTTAACGCTTCGGTGTCATGAGCTTAGACGTAGGAATACAAACGTATACTATTTTGATTATAACCTTGTTTGGTTATATGCCGATTGCTTGATAAAATCTTATGGTTCGTCACACTTATTTATAACTAAACCCATGAACTTACCAACCTTTGTGTTGACACTTTAGTAATGTTTTTCTCAGGTATCAAGACGGAGGAGTGACGTGGTTATGCATGGGAGATTTTTAATAAAAATGGTCGTGACTAGTATATGGATATTTGGATCAATGTTAAAGTCTTTTGAAATAATGTTTTATTATGATCCTGTGTAATTCACTTCCAAACAAGTTTTATGCTTTTAATTAAAATAAAGCGGCTTTTAAATAGTCGTTATTTGTATTATGTCTTGTGATAGTCATGACCGTCACACCCCATTGCGTTGCCTTACTCTGATAAATTGGGGGTGTGACAATAAGCAAATGTAATTAAATCCAACAGATCAGTCTGCGTTCTATAAAATAATTTACAATCATATTATCAAAACAAGTTACAGTTATTGAATAGCATGTCTCCCCCTCGCGGGTTCGTAAAAGCATAAAAGGAACATGCCACATATTTCTATGAATATGGATATGTGTTTATGTGGATCGGCTCGTGTACGGCCGTCAAATTGGCGGTCTTTGATCATTGAAAGGTGATGACCTTTCACAGTAAAGTTTTCTCCAAGCTCAACTTGAACAATAGCAGCCTCGGGGGTAGGTGCTACTACTCGGTTGCGGCCTAAATTGATTGATCGTCGGCCATTGGAAATGGTAGATCATTAAATGGGTTGTAGACGACAAAGGCGTCTAAGAGATTATCAAATGGTGGGTTTTTGGTTTTTGAGATTCGGTTTTCAAAAGAAACAAAGGGGTGTTTCTTGCGGTTTTTCTTTCAAGATCGGTGAATATAACGTTCGGGATCGGTGTATGGACTAAGCAAATCTTGACCGGAAGAACGTGTGTTCATTCAAGTCTTGAACGACTTTTGAAAAGGATTACAAGTAATAAAAACAAAAACAAACAAAAGATAAATAATAAGAAAATAAGTAAATAGGAAATTAAATAAACCAAACAAATTAAAAACATAAAATTTTATTTTATTTTTTTTATTTTTTTTATTTATTTTTTTTTTTATCTGGGAACCTTGCCGGCGGCAGGAGGGTATTGTCGGACGGCAAATACGCTTCTGTTTGTCGTTGCCAGCGGCAGAGCTAGCTTGCCGGACGGAAAGTTGGCTTTTGTTTGTTGGTTGCCGGCGGCAGGAGGGTGTTGCCGGCGGCAAACTCTCCTGTCATAATTTTTTTTTTTTACTTTTAATTTTTGGGTTTGTTTGCAATGAGGACACTACAATGGGTTTGATTATAGGATGATTTTGGAACTAAGAACACAATCAAATCCCCGGCAGCGGCGCCAAAAACTTGATGTGTGGTGTTGGTAACAAGTTTTAAATTTATAAACACGAATTACCGGATTGACTAAAAACGCACGGGCAAGTATAACCCTTTCTTTTGTGTATAGCTTTTATGTGGTAATACCGAAATCGTTCACGGGGATTTGGAAAACCTATGATTATTCTAAAATGAAACTATAATCGTTGATTGTAGCAATTATTGACAAACAAATAACAAGTAAAAATGATGAGATAAATAATATGATTAAAGGTACACTTGGTAAAGACTAGTTTGAGCATTCGTAATGGTATGATTCTGATGACACGTTAACAAATATGATTATGATAATTAGATGGATAATCCAATCTATTGTTTTCAAAAGCTGTAATCTTCGTCAAGACCTTGGTTAAAGAAAACAAGCATTAGACTCAATCACTCAATTCAAGACTTAATCCAATTTCAACACATTCGATTCACGATCGTTTCACGAATTTGCTAACACTTATAATTATGTTTCTTGATAATCAAAACTTCTTAAGAAATGATCAATACAAAAGATAGCCAATCATAGACAAACCGGCTATGACTTGTTGATAGAAAATAACCCTTTCGACCTATGAAATATTTACCAAAAAATTAAGTTTTGATAACAATTGTCACATGAAACATAAATATCAATGGATCATAGGAAAGCTTGACATTGATTTAAACATAGATCACAATCACAACCATGACTTCATACTATAAACATCATCCTACCAAGTGTAGAATGAAACTTAGCTACTCATAAGAAATGATGAAATAAACTCAGAAATAAATGTATTATAAGTCATAATCAAGAGTCTTACAAAGTGTAAAATTGTTACTAATGATTAGGGTAATGATCCCTAAGAGTTTCGTGATGATAACTTTGCTTATCAGACTCAAAAACTGACTTTTCTAGCACCACCTTGTTCAAATCCGGGAATGGGAGTTTGGACAAGGGTGAGAGAGTTTACTTGATGTGGTAATGAGAAAATGATTGAAAGGTATTGATAGATGATGTAGTTACATGACCCCAAGGGTCTTATTTATAGGCTAGTTGATGGCATGGAGTGAAAGTATGGCTTGGAGCCAAAGACAAGTACTTGGAGCCAAAGTATGTCTAAAAACTTCTTGTGTGGTCTTGAATGAATGTGGACACATTTATTCCTAGACAAATGTTGGAGGCAACTTCACTCATGATGGAGGAAAATCAACTCCCATTTGATGGTGACAACTTCACTCTTGCTAGTGGCAAGTTGGATGTATGTTGATGGTGGCAACTTTCATGCTGAATATCTTTATTTGCTCCTTGGAAATACTTGTTCTTGCACCCGAAATTGATCTTCAAAGGTTTGTAACTTCTACACGGGTCTTGAACTTGACTAGGATTCTTCGTACTCATACAATTCTTCATCTTTATGTTGATTTATACTCCATTCTGCAATTGGCTACACAAAGACTTGCAAACAAAATTGGGCACAAATATGCACAAGTGAATCATATAATTAACCAATATACATGTACAAAAGTACGGATAACGCTCCTAAAAACATGTTGGATTTAGGCGTTATCAGGAACCTAGAGCAGGTCCAACATGGTGTGTTATTGTTGGTATTGCTATTTGGAATACCATAATTTTGGGGTGCCCTCATGGCAAAGTTTCTTCCATCCTTCGCCTTCTTGACACTTTTCCAGTTGGTGTCCAAAGATTTCTCAACTTCCGGATCCTTCCTTTTATCCCTTGGTTTTCCCAAGGTTCCACTAGATACTGCCTCTTAAGTAAGTATTCCTGTTTTCAGTATAGCCTGTTGTATCGTGGTAGGCTGAGTAGCCTTGATCATTCTTCTGATCTGAGGAGGCAATCTAACAATGTACCTCTTGATTTTGTTCGCCTCAGGGGTAACTAAATGAGGAACCAACTTTGCCAACTCATGGAAGCGACCTGTATACTTCGCATGAGCCGCTCCAACCATGGCATGTCCCCAAAACTCGTTCTCTAGCTCCTCCATCTCATTGCTTGGATAGAATTCCGTAGTCATGAGAGTCGTAAAGTAGTTACAAGCCATAGCATTTGCCGCAACTCTTCCTCTTGCTTGGACTTGAGTGTTCCACCAAGTTAAAGCCTTCCCACAAGTGAACCATTTATATACATGATTCTCTGATTGGGCAGACAACCACTCATCTGGATTACATTCTCCATCTTTTCTATCCATTGGGTAAGTGCTACTGCACCACCCTTTCCATCATATTCCTTAACACCACAAGACGTGAATGACTTATAGTTGCAGCCATTGTTACCACCTCCTCCTTGACCGTTGTTGTTATTGTTGTTCAGGTTATCTGTCACTTGCTGCACAATAGTTGGTATGATGTTGGCCATTTGAGCAGCAATCTGAGAAGCCAATTCGGGATTTTCACCTCCCCCACTTCCAGCACCATGACGCGTATTCACCAATCTATAGTAAGACATGACATCCGTTAATAACTACCAGAATATTCCATTTAGTATAAATACTACTACAAACATACATCTACTATAACCATACATAATACTACCATCATACATAGTACAAGCATGTATTAACCCTCTTTCATGAAATCAAACTTAGGAATCTATTGAAGTTGAGATAATTATATAACTATGTTGGCCACCATACTTATACAATTACCGTTTCTCCAATGCACTCCCTCCTATGATGACACTTATAAGAATAAATACAACATATATCACATACATCTACCAATTAAGCACACTCACATAGCAAAAATGTCTAAAATTTCATTTATTAAAATATCACTGTCAAAACACATAAATCCATAGTCAGGCTTAAACTAGCATATACCAAAAATCCAAATGAAAGCAAAATTAATACTAAGTCATGTTTCCCAAAAGAGTTGAAACGACCTAAACTAGATAAACAAATAATTGTTAGATGTCGTGGATTCAGTATTCGCTTCTTGTCCTCCATTATTGTTACTATCCATATAAACCGGTTTAGTCTTGACATCCCTCAACAGTAGTTCCTTATTTCCTTCCTTAGCCGTTATTATTAACACAGTCTTATAGACCCACATATTATTCGCTACCACCTTAGACATGTGTGCTATAGCCAAACATGGATACCACTCATATGGAATTGTCCTCCTATAATTCGTACGTCGTTTTCATCCTATCCTTGTAATTCCAGTGGCTTGCACCACTAATTGTTTCTTAGGGGACATGACTTAAACTTCAGGAGAAAATAGTATACATCAGATATGTAGATTAACACAACGAAATCCATAAACTACCATGTACCAAATTATGTACTACAATGTATAATTTAAGCAAAGTACAACAATGACTACCGTGGACGATTGTGGTTTACCCCGTGCTAGTCAAAACCCGAAAAGAAAGTAACATGTGGTTAAGTATGAACAATAGTAGTTCATAACTTAACAAACATCGCAAAAATAATATCCCAAAAACACTTCAATTAATATAAAATGCACACATACTCCTATGACGCCTATATGTAGGGACCCTTAAGCTATAGATTGGGCTACTAAACTAAGCAACCTAATTCTCTATAACCTTTCTCTGATACCATTATGTCATACCCCACCATGGCGGAATATGGGGCGCAAACTATGGATATCATCACAATAATAGCGTGTCTATAGAAAGAACTAAATGAAATTGAAATATCATAAATGGTGACACAAATGTCATGACAATATCTCAACAAATGCAGGAGTCTAGGTAAGTAGGTAAAGTCCCACCTCTTACCAAAGACACAAATAAAACAAAGATTCACACCTAGGTGTCCATGTATCACTTATTCAAAAGACAAAAATAAACTAAGAAGGAACGGGGATCTCCTTTTCTATGCATTTCCTACGCGTCTCCAGTCTTAGCCACTTATGTTCTCAGGCTTAACCTCATTATTACCTGAAAAAGACACTAAAACATGTCAACAATAATGTTAGTGAGAGTCAGAGGTTTAGACTCCAATGTTAGTGAGATATGTTGCATTAGCAATGGTAATATATTCATTTATTTCTACGTATATGTATCATTTATATATCTTTAATATTTTTGTAATCCAAAATTTATCATGATAAAATATTTAAATTTTGAGCTTTAATGTTTCTTAATGATCGATAGAAAAAAATTGTTATTATACAGCTTTTAGTACCAAGTTAGCGTCTTCAAGTACTATCGTAATTTAAATGGGTTAAATTAAAAAATTACATATAATTACATATAGTTGGAAAGAAAATTTTAATAATGCTCAAGTTCATAATATCTACTTTGGATATTTTATTAACATCCAGTGTTACTATAGCATTAGAAAGATAGAGAGTACGAAAATGGAGGAGCCTGTTCGATTTTTGAAAAAGTTTGTGTCGATTTGGCTTGTATACTTTTACCACCTATAGTAAAAACAATTGCTTGGCATATCAAGTGGATTTTATGTGTTTTGATATTTTATATGTTTTGAGATACTTAATAAAAGTCTTAAAAAGTAAGATTTAGACATTTTTTAATGAAAAAAATAACATATATATATATATCTATATTATATACTATTAAGATAAGAAGATTTTTAAACAATTGAATCATATTTTGTTAAACTAATCTCATTCATCTATTTTTTTGTAACAAAATTTCCTAACAACTTTTCTAACAAACTATTAAAAAACTTTTATTTTAAAATTAAAATATCTTTCTTTTTATTTATTTTATAATTTAATTTCGACCATATTTTCTATAAAAAATGTGCCCTTTAATTCAACATTCCTTTTTATATATTTTTTAATTAATTTTTTGTTTTTTCATTTTTAGTAAATTTATTTTATTTTATTTAACTTTTTTACAACTTTAAATCTAATTTGAATACAAACTTGATAGGTAAAATATAACATTTGTTCGCAAAAAAATAGTCACTAAGTACCCGCGCCGAACTCACCATCACCATCACCATCACCTGTGCTTCATGACTTAAGTTATTTTCATGAGCGAACTTCTACTAAAACTGAACAACATGAAGGCTCTGGCTTTGGTGGGTATCCTTCCTTAAAGCAAAGGAATGAATCTTTTGATAGTAAATAATCCATGTCTGGGCATTGTGGGTATGTTTGATATAGAAACTTTAACTTATCTTTATAACTCTCTATAGTGATAAAATAATAATAGAATTTTTTTTCAGATTTGTAAAGGTATGTAGACCTGGTTATCAAACTGGATCTGATATTATGTATATGATCTCGTGGAGTTGGAGCAGTATCATGACATCATTGTTCCATTATGCATATTTAGAATCCTTTGAGTTTTTTATGACTATCTAGTTCGTGCAGATGATCAGACATGAATTAACAAACTATTCTTTCTTGAATTTCAGGAAACTATGATGTAATTCAATAGCCAACTAAAATTAGCGAGGGTGAAAGTAGAGACGTTCCTTTTTATATGTTTATCGACGAAGAGACTGAAGCATACATGAGAAACACTATCCATTAAACCGTTGCAACTATTGAGCTTGTGAAGAAATAATAAAATAAATATCAATAAAATATTAACAATGACCTACTAATGAAGAGTGTTGTATGTCTTGGTGAAGTTTAACCTAATAAGTTGACTACTTCAAACTAAATGTTTTGCAATATCTGAGGGTTACTCCAAAACCCTTGAAGACAGTTAAAGAGGAGTACCATTTATGCCAAAAGATTGTTGCAGGTCAAGCAAAGCAGAGCCGATGAAGAACACTACAGAACATTAAGCCGTAGAATTTTTAAGAAAAACAACATATATATCTCCTCGAAATAAAAGGAAAACAAATGTGATAATGCATATACCTCTAAAATGAGGTCCATAAAACAGTTCCGAAACTTTACTCTGTCGAAAACAATGTCCATGTAACAGCTCTGAAAACTTAACTCCATCTACTTCATATTGTACCAATCAGTACCATAAATGGATAAACTTTGGAAAGTTTGTAGATGCAACAACCACACCGAGATAAGAATTCATTTTTTATTTTATGCATTGCTTGGCATCCAAGAAACAGGATGTAATAATGTCCCAATATGCGGCAATAATATTTTTAGCTTATTCTGCAAAACCTAAGCACAAACTTAATGGTATAAAATACAAAGTATTATGAAAGTCTGACTGACCAGGTTACACGAAATGTTTAGTTTTTTTGGGAAATTATCTTGAAACAAAATATGAGATCTAATTGATCATCATCTTTATCGTTGATGTCAATAAACTGACAGCATTAACGACTCTGAAAGCTCTTCTCTCCTGATTTAAACATATAAATGGAGAATTTTAGATCAAGTGAAAAGATCCCATTTTCATATAAAATCTGAAATCTAAATATATTCTGAGGGAGTACAAGTTGTAATAACCCAAGCGACCCATTTTTCCACCTGCCTCTAGCCAAAAGGAAAAAGATCTTAATCACTAAACTTGTGATATAACTAATGACCACCAATAATCCCTTGACTGTATTTTTAAGGTAATACCAACTCATTATAAAGTGCTTGAACTCTTCTTCAAAGCAAGTAACATTTCATTTGTTTGAGTATGTGAAATCGGAAGATAACTTTCTAATGAAATGTAGAGGGCAATAATCTAAACGGGAAAATGTAAGCCTACAAAAGTGAGGTCAATAGTTTAAGCACGGTATAGTCATACATCATAGGGAAAAAGACATAATTAAATTCCCATGAACCCCATTCTAATTGTCACATGCAAAAAAGAGCTTAAAATTTTCATCTGTGCACAAGAAAAGTAATACTGACCTGAATCACTTTCCTTATGACGTGGACATGGTCTTAATATAACAAAGAAACCAGCCAAAGACACTTATGTTACTTAATATATCGAGCTTATTCTCACAAAGATACTGAGTTGGTCTCTAAACTGCCATATCCTTGACCTTCAGGCAGAAACATCTCTCCTATGTTAAATACAGAAAGGTGGCTTTAACTTCATCCAGGCCTGTCACATACATGTCGTCGAAATAGTTTAGGGAAAGAGAATGATAGAGGATACAATATACAAGAAAAAACTATGTTAAATGATCAGCCCTCGTGATTGTCCTATCTGCAAAACATATAGTAAAACATATGTTGTTTTCTTCATCCATTGTATACCTTATAATAGAGGGGAATCATGTTCCCCTAGGAACAGTGATCCCCTCACAAACTTAATAAAAAAATATTTCCCCTCTCACAAACTCCTCTCCCTCTCATGAAACTTTCACACACTCAACACAAACAAACTGTAGATTTCGTCCCGTTTCGAACCCGTTTTGATCTCCCGTTGCATTGACTAACCCGTTGCAGCATTGATTGCGTTACCCCTTTACCCTTGCCCTTTACACAGCATTGATTGCGTTACCCCTTTACCCTTGCCCTTTGCAATTAATTAATTGGAGGGTCAATTGACCTTTGATTGAAGGTTAATTGACCCCTTTTGATTGATTAATTGCGATTTTCTGATTCATAGTGACTACAGGGTTGATTCCAGATTTGTGGCACCATCATGCCCGTTTATTATTGCCATTTATATACCAGCATCCCCAACCAAGGCCTGGGTTTTCATAATTTATCTTGGGTTTTCACATTTTTTGTGTGTGCTACAGTGTCGTTCTGTTTCTTCATTCTACCTACTTTTGGTTACCAGCTATGAGCCTCTTTTGTAAGCTTCCATGACTTCATTTTGTTTAGGTTATATGCTTGCATTTTGTTTTGATTATATGATTCACATGGTTTGTATGCTATACTTTCATTTTATGATTTTTCGTAATTATTAGTTGTTCATTGCATTGAACTGTCGTACTGTATACATTATCTTGACTCCCTGTTTGATTTACCAGGTTGTTTAAAAATATAAGTTTTCTGTTTGCTTACTAAAAAATCGGTAACTTTTTGGGGTATGTTATATTTTGTTAGGCAAATCGAATAAAATGCAAAGCACAGTTACAACAACACCTTTCTTACTGCGGTAAGAAATTATCATCCTTTGATAGCAGGCGACGATAGGGACAATCGTCTCTTCCGTTGCCGTTGTTGAAATCTCCTCATAGGCGATGATGATAATATTCGAGCGTCCTTAAGCTGAATAGAACATGAGTTGGATTGCGTGCCTCCTGGCGGGGCGACCTTTTTATGTTCGCAGCCAGAGCGCGCATATCCCGATGTCTGATGCTCACTTATCTGAGCCTCAACATAGCACATAAAAATACTTTTCCCTACGGTAAAAACCTAAGTGGTTGGTCCCGCTTTTAATAAGTTCGATGATCCAGAATAAAGTGGGTATGTCTCTTTTGTGGTGTATGTCTCTTTTGCAGTTGTAACACAAACATTAAGAGTGGTGTATGTCTCTAAGTTCTTGGGTCCGCTTGGTCCCGCTTGCAGTTGTAACACAAACATTAAGAGTAGTGTACATCTCTTTTGCGGTAAGTAATCCTAAACGCCTTTCTTTTTTCGGGTCGGAAACCCACTTAAAACACCAACTCCTGTTACACCTTCTGTTCCAGTAAGGAGCATGACTCTTTATTTTTGTTTGAGTGGTGCCCGATCATGGTTGATATATTATCCTGTTTTTCGATACATTATAGACTTATGAAAAAGTTTTTGTTAATAGCTTATGAACACGCTCTGAAACTTTGGTGCACAAACCCAAACACCATATAACCATATTGGTTTAATCAGCATTGAGGTGCACTTTGTTAAATGGGTGTTTGGGGTCGCGTTTTGAGATTGATTATCTCATTAATGTGTTTTAAAACTAAAAAATGATTAGTTTCAACTGATTTATATAGGGCAATATGATTCCGATTACAAACAATTTATGTAACATGAAAATCGTGTTATGATTAAAAGTAATATAGTTTAAGATTCACAATGGCGAACACAAGTATCTAAGTAAATAAGGTTAAAATTGAATCTATGAAAATACAACTTATTAGGGTGTTTATAATTATCTTATTATATGCATTTGCTCATAGGTGGACTCTGATTAAGAAGGAAATCTTCGGGATTGCTAATTAAGAATGGTTGTGAGAAGGTAGTTATATATGGCGCTGGATGTTGGTCCTCTCATAAGGCATAAGCATCACAAAAGTGTCTCACAGGTGCTTCGGATTACTAAGGTAATTTCTTGATCCTTATATATAACATAAGGGTCGTTTAGATGCATGAAATGGTGGGACTACACACTCATTAAACAAGCAGAATCATATAAACAAAGGTATAACGCACTTGGTGATTTTAGTTGTGTGAATCATTTTTTCTGCACGTGCGTGTGAAAATTCTGATTATGTTAGGCGGGCACTTTTTACAGAACCTGTATTTCATTTCCCCAGTTTTTTTAGGTTTGTTTAAATGGGGTTGTTTGTTGTACTATTGATTTTTCAATCTAGGTTGTTAGTAACGTTTTATCGAACACTTTTCTGTTCGGCTCAAATAGACTGAAATTAGTTCATAAGATGAATAAGATATCATGCTCATATTGAATTATTGACTACTGTGTTTGACATTAATAATTGAGACGTTCACAAACAGGCCATAAGGACAATTGCCAAATATTCCTTATTCAACTTTCTATTATAAACTGTTCTTTTTCCTTCATAGGTGAACAATTTCAAACCATATTATTAACATTTTAAAACACTGCTATAGAGGTATTGCTCTTAACTTTTAAATATAACTTCACATTAACTATTTAACTGCATTTACAAAATAGGCATGATTATTTTAGGAGTATGTGATGAAAAGTGAAAACCAAAAGAGGGTTAACATATTCATCTTCTAATTTTGGTAAAAGAATTAGGACATCATCTGTTCACAATTACAAGTTAACTTAATAACACCACATGTATATTTATGAATTATCCATGATATTGTTTCTAAAGTTAACGCTTTCGAGCTTTGTTTCGTTCAACCTTTGGTTCTTCAATACTCTAATTACTATTAGTTGGTTCGATTTTTGGTGGTCGCTGCTAATTATATTAATTGATGTCTTAAACTTCTGAATTTTGTTTCTTTTTTATGTTACTTGACTATGTTTCTGTTTTATACGGTTTCTATGTGCAGTTCACATCGTTCTTTGCACTTTTGCAGGACGCATTTATTTCAGGCAGTGAACTCTGCTGAAAAGAGATAGTAACTTTTAAGCAAGAGTATTGTCATAGGTAACATTTCTTGGCAGTCGTTCGGTAGATACCTCACATTTATTCCGACAGTGTAGATGTTGGTAATAATTTATTCTTATATTATATCCTAGGGAATGAATTATTTGGATACCTGAATTGCGTATTAGATTGCTGTTTTTTTTATCTGAATACCTTTTTTTCAACACATCCTCACCAGCAACATTTACAATCACTATGCCAAAACACAAACAGGGTCCGCCAAACTTTTATTTGAAACAATTAAGGAACGGGAAGAGTTTTATGGGGGATAATCCCTAGCTAAATTTTATGCATCTGAACTCGACCACAAAACTGCAACACACCAACAGTTTGCATATTCGATGATGGGAAAGAATGATAAGGGAAGGCTATTGAAGCTGGAGCTGCAAATATATGTCTCTTCCAAGCAAAGGTATTTCTTGACACATCTTTTTACTCGCTTAACTCTTATATCACATTTATATTTTCCAATTTTTTTTATAATTTTGTTAGGAGGCTTAGGTATATGACCCCTAATATTTTTACCATTTTTACCTGATATGATGTACGTAAATACTTAACGACGTTTCTCTTTGCTATGTTACAGGGCCACAAAGATACAATACAAGATTCCACCTTCATATGTGTACCGTCTCCATAAAAGTTTATGCAGACTAAACAAGGTTGCAATATTAACCCATTTGGATACTAACGTATACAAGTAAATTTGGTTACTTGTGACAATCCGTCAATTTACGATTGATATTTTATTCTCAAATATTATTTGAAAATACTATTTTAATGTTACAATATGAACTCACTTATTTTTGGGAAGAAATTTGGATTTACGTCTTGAAGTAGCATCGACTACGTTTAAACCGGAGGATTCAACGTTACGTGCTTACGTTTACATACACCGTTTTTGGTGACAGTCCGACATTTCAGAAAATAAATTTTATCTGAGAATATTATTTTGGAGTTTTAAATTTGTGTTAGTTCATAAACTCACAAATTTACGAGAAGAGATTAGGACTTACGATTTTATTTTAACGTCCTTTACGACAAAACCGGAAACCTTAGGATTACGTATTTACGTTTTCGAACTCCGTTTTTGATGAAACAATTTTTATTGGATTCGTTTTGTGACGTTGATTCATAATTTATAAAAACGTTTTTCGTAAAACGACCCGAGGGCACGCAAATCGAGGAAACTAGAATCGAGGAGTACCCGTAACTAAATGGGATGAGACAAGTGGGACACTTGTCCCACCCCACTCCCAAAACCGGCCTAAGTTGCTAAGTTACACCATGAGGTGTCAACACCTTAACAAAACTAACAACACATGTAACTAGCTTACACATTAAGCTAGCTACTAGATCAAAACCATTAGCAAAACTAGCAACTCCTCATTCCATCCATTTCAACATGCAATCAACACACAAACTCTCTCTCTAGCTCCATCTTGCCGTCCACTTTTCTCCCCAAAAACACCCTTTGATCTTGATTCAACCATGAAACCATAGGTTATACTTGCATATGTTGAAGCCCTTTCAAAACCCTATTGATTGGTGGTACTTATAACATCCATGGAGGAGTTTTCATGGTGTCATGAGGCTGATTTTCCACAAGAAGTCCATGGAGCATGGTGGTCTTGAAGATGGTCATGGATATCCACAAGTTTCTCCATCAAAAACCATGTCAAAATCACAACCAACATCAACTTGGTGGTATAAAGATTGTCCTCCTCATCATCATGTTATTTTGATTATGTACACATGTATTTTATTTCCTATTTTATATATTTATGATGATTATATGATGATAAAAATGTTATGTGGGGATTTGTTGTTGGTAATCATGGATAAAAAGGTGAAAAACCATAAGAAACAAGGTTAAAATCTTGGCTAAATTTGATGGCTGTATAAAACAGTAAAGAAGTAAGTCATGAACTGATAAAATGATGAAGTAGGATGGATTTACAGTAAGCTATGGGTCTTGTACACATGTGAGAGTTGGCCATGCAATGGAATCAAAATAATGAGTGAGATATGATCAAAACAAGTTTAGGGTATAAATCTGAAGTTACTGTTTTTGACGATTTTTAGAAAATACTTAAAGGATGATTCAACAGTAGCTATAGAAGAGTTAAATGTAGCAAATATCATGTAGTTTATGTGATAAAAATTTGAGCTTCTATCTCCATGTAGAACTCAAGATATGGCATTTTTGGTGAAGATGAAGTTAAAAATCAGATTTTTGGAAATTAAAGAATAATACTATTATATAAGCACTCACATTTTAATATATAAAATGTAAATAAAAACCCACTAACTTATAAAACTTATTTATATAAATATATAAAAGGTGTAATAAGTGTATAAATGATGAAAATGGAAACTTGTTATGTTTTATAAGTTATAAAACTATAAACATGATTTTTACGACTTTTTCGGCTATTGCCGTAAAATTAACGTTTTTGCTAAATAAAACATAGATGGTTGGACCCGTCTAATGTAAACTTTATAAAACTTATATACTGATATATAGACATGTATAACAAGTAAAAACCGATAAAACCCGAACTATAAGAAATACGGACATTTACGAGCTAATTAAGCATATTGGACTAATAATTGGACTAAATAAGATAAAAACACTTATAAACTTATTATTGGGCTTAACCCATTTGGGCCCAACTTGTGAAGTTTAAGTACTGATAATATAAGTACAAAATAGATTAAAATAAGTTAAATAACTTATAATAGGCTTATTGGACCTAAAACACGTAAATGGGTAAAACTGGTAAACTAATATAAAAGTTATCGACATATAACTCTAAAATGAGTAAACGAGAATATGTAAACCCACTTGATCATGATATTATATATAATCATCATATGTATACATAACTGATATTTTTATAAAGTCATTGGACAAACGTCTAAGACTGAGTATTATTTGTCTAGGTTTCCGTGATTGAAGCACGTACCGTACATCCGAATTGCCGACAACCCGCCTTCCCACATCAACGTGAGTTCATAGCCTCGCACTCTTTTAAATGTTTTTATAAATGTTTTATAACCCGCGAGGGAGATAACATGTTAGTTTTTATAAAATAGGACACCATTTGTCCCGATTGTTTGTTTATTGATTTTGGACCCGAATGATTGAATGACCCGATTGTATGACCCGATAAATGATTAATGGACCCGATAGATGAAATTAAATGGATTATTAAAGTTAGGTTATGTCACTAAAAGTCCCATTAGCATGAATTGTGAACTAACGGGAGTTGGTAGACGCTTATGCATTTAATAGTACTATTTGGGGACGATCACCCCAGTTCGCGCCTTGACGGTTGATCCCCGTCGTGCCACATTGATTGGTAAGCGAATTAATGTATGAGAAGATTTCAATAGCGTGACCTTTGTGACGACACGCTACTTTAGATGGGCAAAATTTGTATCGGGTTAGCTACCAGTTGTTGGTTTAGTAAGGTAACAATGTCATGCGGCTTATAATAATCCGAATTAACGAAATACTAATAGACGCTCCGAATAACGATGTATTGCCTGACTAGCAATACAGGGTCATACTATTGATATTATGATTGTATTTTGGTTTTCATAACCATATTCATATAACGGTTTTTATTTGATTTTATACAACGTCATAAGACGTATTGTATGATGTTTTTACGACATTGGCTCGTATAATGATTTTTAAGGCAAATGCCTATATTATGATTTTGATGAAGATTTGTATAAAATGACTTTGGCTATTTTATGGCCTATTAAAATGATTTGTACAAGATGATTTTCAGTAATAATTTTATACTGATATTATATTGATGGATTTTATTAAACTCTATGAATTCACTCGACGTTATCGCTGACCTTTTCTTTTAACATGTTTTATCTCAGGTACTTGAAGGTAATTCTCGGGAAGACGACAAGAATTCATGGCCCGCACTTAAACAATATTTTCCATTCAAATACTTTGTAAAACTTTGTATGAAATAATATGACTTGGGACCGATGTAACTTTAATGTTTATGAATGGAAATGATTTATTATTAAACGACGCGATTTTTATGCGTTGTCTATGATGTGAGTAATGTGCTATCCCGTAACACCAACTAGTCTTCCGCTGTATTGAGTTGTACAAATTTGGGGGTGTTACAGTTTGGTACCAGAGCTCTCGTTATAGAGAACGAAAGATTTTTAAAACTAAGGTTTTGAATAAAACTTTTCAAAATCTTTTAACTATAAACATTTTTCTAAAAATGTCTAAAAATCTTTTGACTATAACGGTGCCGAAGAATTCCCGAGTTACCGACAAGGCCAAGACTGAGAAGTGTTATTTTAATATATATATATAACTTGGATTATATATATACATATGATGTAATTTTATTACATGATTGTTTGATGATTATTTTGATTTTTATACGAGGTATTTATACGACGTAGATTGTCACAATGTACCCTAAATCCGCTAGTAAATTAATCTAAGCTATTCTCGTAGGAATTCTAGCTATTCTAGATCTAAACCAAGTTGTGGATATTTATAATCCCAACAAATGGTTGATATTCGTAGAAATGTAGATATTAGTTGATTGTGATATTGAAGAAGAATTGGCGAGATTAAAACTGATATCGATGTCATGACGATCTTTCCTTATAGAGTGGAGTTTGACAAAACGTTACCACCTAGAAAGATGTCATCTGATTCGTTGTCATCCAATTCTTAAGTTGAAATCGAAAGGGTGAATGTTGCACTTGAGGCTGTTATTGGAACCATTACCCAAAAGCCTCATGCCACTAATACCTTTCCGAGAAGTCTAGTTGAATGATCAAGTCATTTCATATTAATGACTCATTTGATAATTATTGTTGTAAGATCTAATAGGATTGGAAATTAAGTGTTGATTCATATTGAGATTGTATTGCCTTTACAAGGCCGAAGAATAAGGTTGTAAGTATTGGAGAATGAGGTAGAATATCGAATTGAGTATAAAATTTGTTAAAACTTGAATAAAGTAAAATTTAACTTGTATGGAATATGAGATTGATAAGAGGAAGTCGTTAAGTTCTGTGATTGAATTATAAGGTTTTAATTGATTGTAGGTTCGTGTTAAGGGTTGTTCCTAGGCCATTGTCCACAAATGAGGATGCCCAGTGTCCAATAAATAAAGTGAAGAAATCTTCTTCTGAATTGGGACCGATGGATCTTCTGGGACATATGGAACACCTAATGACTCTTGTAGATTAGTATTCATTGTGGTATCTTTTAAAAATCCCTAACTTAACTGAGATATCAGTTGGTAGGATGAGTTCTGAGAATTGTATGACATAGTGACACGTAATGTGTTACGGTACAATTTTGACTTGTTTGTGATTAATGAAAATACTACCTTTGATTACTAAATTCTACATGTATCGATGTTATCTATCCTTTATTGCTTCATCCTAATGTTCGCATTAGTAATGCAACCATTGAACAAGTACTCATCTTGATTTGAGTTACGTTGTGGATTATTCTCTTTGTATTCCTGAGTGCCATCAAAGTCATGAACCTCATGATTAATTGGCTAAGCTCATTTCCTATCATATCGTAGTTAATTCTTGGCGAACAAGCTTTCATCACTCTTTTGCAGATCACTCATTGTTTTTATAAAGTTGAAACGGTATCCTTTGAGAAAAATTGAATTTTCATCAAAATAAGGATTATTCAAAGTGAGATTTATAAGTGATTGATATCAAAATGAAGTTGTTTATGAGACGCTTTGGGAAACTTAGTTGTTTTCATAACAAAGAAGATCTTTGTAAATTTATTTTTGATTCTTATTTAAGAATTAAGCATGAAAATGTTTTTATAAATATGATGATAAAATTTTGACGAACTGAGTATTGCATCGTTAATCTTGAAATTGTATATAGTTGCGCGCCTACATACAATTTGGAATGGACCATGCAAGGCTGATTAGTAGTCACCATAAAACTGGTTAATAAACACTATATTTTCTTTGAAGATTATGAGAGATTAAATTTTATGAGATCTGCAAGAAGTGAAAAATTAGGACATAATGTTAGGGACACCTACATATGTGCCTGTAGCATCTATTCTTCTGAGTCGAATTTACTCATCTGTGGAAATTGTCTTATTTGACAATTGACAATTCTTTCTTGTCCAATTATTCCGTAGTGAGATTCTTAGGAAAGTATCTGATTACCGAGTGTTGATACCCGACTGGATGTATCGACGTTCTTATCATTTCTCTTGATTTGATTTCATTTGAATGACCTGGGTAACGATCCGAGGAGCTTTCGAATGCGTACTCGAATCATGAAAACATGGGATATATTCCTATTTGTTAAATGTTTTCGTCTGTATCTGATTTGAAATTCTCTCGCATAGATTTTGCTTTACCTTACTCTTTAGATGAAAGTTGTGTCTCCATATATCCTTGAACTTGTGAAGGATTATGAGTTATTATTAGTATTTTGAGAAGTTCACATCTTATCAACGGCAATAAAACTGGAAGGTTGATAATTCCAGTAGAATGGATTGATTGATGATGACATAACGACATTGTCTTAATTGATGGGAACTCGAGTAGAATTCCCCTAAATGATAAGATGTTGATTATCAAAAATGATCTAAATAATTCTTGATGGATGACCATATCCTGTATTTAGACTTAAAATCATACCATGAATGGTTGTGAACTAGTTAAAGATATTGTAATCTAGAAGAACCTAATATGAATTTATTAAAAGATGTTTTCGTTATCTGAAACTTTAGTAAGTATTTGTTGATAAATTACCTAGACTTTCGCCACTAAGGCAAGTTGAAATTAGTATTGATTATATTCCCGGTACTGCACCTGTGGCTTGTGCACTGTACGTCAGCACCATCTAAATTAAAGGAATTACCGTACAACTGAGAGAGTTGTCGGAGAAAGATTTTATTATACCTAGCTCGTCATCATGAAGAGCTATGGTGTTATCATTCCTTATATTTATAGATTACTGTGAACTGAGTAAATTGACAATCGAAAACGATATTCATAACTCGAAATGGAAGATTTGTTCGATCATTTACAAGGTTTTTGATCCTCAGCATGGTTATCATCAACTTCGCATCTGCGAAAAGGATTATCTATTCCAATCACTACATCTAGAAATTGTAATGAACATTATGAGTTTCAAGTGATGTTGTTTGGATTGACTAATACACACGTAGCATTCATAAATTTGGTGAATCACGTGTGAAGGCTGTAATTTGATAAATTCATGCTTGCGATCATTAAGGACTATTTGTTTGTTTATAAGAATAAGAATGAGTTAATAATTATTTAAAGATTGCCCTGAATTGGCCGAACAATTAAAAACCTGTACCTTGAATAATTAACACGTGATTAAAGACTTGAACCTTTACATGATTTAACCATGTGATTAATAGATAATGGAATATAAATTGACTCTTCAAAATTTAGAAGTCATTTAAGACATTGAGTTATACTAGAAAGAAAGTGCAAATATATTTTGACAAATGTTTTAACAAAGGATTTTAAGGGATTATTCCCTTATACACAAACCATTTAACTAAACTTCTGTTTAGGGGTAAATGTTTGTGTATACCTCAAGACAACCTAAGAAGGATTTAGGAAAACATTTAAACCATGACTTAAAAATTGAAACGACAATTTTTGCTTTTTAATTAAGAAAACTTTGACCAAAGTATAAACAAAGGTTTTTCTCGAACATTTACGAATCTTATTAAATATTTTCGATAAATCAACCAAAATCTTGTTAATTAAAATTTATTTTGAACATTTTATATAATTGGTCGAACTAAGAAATTTAAAAGTTTTACGTTTACGCTTCATAAACATTAACTAATAATTATTTAATTAATTATAATAATTGTCGACGCTTTAGACGTCGGATTGAGTAAAACAAGTAAAGATAATAGTAAAGACGAAACTGAAACATAGAAGATATGAAGAAAGAATTTTGAATAAATACGGTTATGATATTTATTTCATCAGGAAAGTGAACGTAATTTCTGACACATTATGTATAAAATATAAAGAACCAATTAGGACATGTTCCTTAATAATGAAGGTGCAAAATAAATTGCCGAACGATATAAAAATAAACAATGTTTGTAAAAAGGATAATATAGGTTATAAAAGAGGTTCGCGGCTAATGTGAACCATTAAAATAGAGAAGCCAATGACATTAAATGTTTTAAAGGCCACTTGTGGTTGCCAAAATATGGAGATTGTGAGATATAGTTATGTTGGAATTTGTAAGTATAAGTATTCTATTTATGTCATTTATGACTAAAAGTATCTTGGTCTGAGGAAGTTGTACTAATGAAAAATTATGAAGGCAGACATCGCCTCATACATTAGTAAACGTCTAGCTATTGCTAAGGTCATCATCAGAATTTGATTCAATTTGGGTCATCGTCGACAGACTGACCAAATCTGCTAATATCATTCCCGTTAATGATAAATGCAAAAGAGTTATGTAAACATAGTGTGCCTGTATCGAACATCTTTATCAAGATCCTCGCTTCACATCGAATTTCTAGAGATTTGCTCAGAAATCATTGAGAACGAACCTTGATGAGAGTACTATGTACCACCCCAATCGAAGGGACGAGGTAAAGTAACGATACAAAGTAATATAAGTGCTATTTTATGTTTGAATGAATGACCTTTGGTAATAAATCATATAATCGCTTTCCTTTGAAAGGATTATCATTGATAATCATCGTATTAGGATCGAGATCGAATCTTGTTAGGATCTATACTAGAGCATCTGTATGCAGGAGTTGAGATAAAGACACCCGACATACACCCATTGTGAGTTGGACATGTCTTTTAGGCTCAAGGTTTCCTATAATGGCGAACCTAACCTTACGAAATACCCGACCCACGAGATCTGAAATGATTGTTGAAATTAGGATCTGATTATTGACAGCCGGTAGTGGGCAAGAGGTTATGTGAATGTGAAATGTAGATCTTGAAGTTCCAAATGGGTAGCGAAGTTATGCCACAAATTTTAACCTTGGGAAAATATATTCATGATCTGACAAATCATGGGATATAAGTCCCCGTTGTATGGGACCATTGAGATGATGTAAAAGTTGGGATTGAAAGGCATACAAGCTGGATCTACCCTAGGACTTCAAAGACTGCGTGAAATATGTTTCGTATATCGAACTTGATGGAATATCTATCAAGTGAGAATCTGATTATTCTTAGTAGAGCTTAGATCGGCAAAAAGTTGCATTCATCAAAAACCCGTGAACATCATGGATAGAGAAGTAAGTCAACATTAAGCCTGATCTTATTCCCGTAGTTATGTTTGATGAAACTCGCGTATTGTAATTGCACTTGTGAGAAAAGACCGAATGTGGAGGAAATACCCACATGGCTTTAACTCTATAAGAAGCGAGTAGTAAGATGATCTTTGAGGACAAAGATCTTGTTTAGGGGTAAATGCTGTGACAATCCGTCAATTTACGATTGATATTTTATTCTCAAATATTATTTGAAAATACTATTTTAATGTTACAATATGAACTCACTTATTTTTGGGAAGAAATTTGGATTTACGTCTTGAAGTAGCATCGACTACGTTTAAACCGGAGGATTCAACGTTACGTGCTTACGTTTACATACACCGTTTTTGGTGACAGTCCGACATTTCAGAAAATAAATTTTATCTGAGAATATTATTTTGGAGTTTTAAATTTGTGTTAGTTCATAAACTCACAAATTTACGAGAAGAGATTAGGACTTACGATTTTATTTTAACGTCCTTTACGACTAAACCGGAAACCTTAGGATTACGTATTTACGTTTTCGAACTCCATTTTTGATGAAACAATTTTTATTGGATTCGTTTTGTGACGTTGATTCATAATTTATAAAAACGTTTTTCGTAAAACGGCCCGAGGGCACGCAAATCGAGGAAGCTAGAATCGAGGAGTACCCGTAACTAAATGGGATGAGACAAGTGGGACACTTGTCCCACCCCACTCCCAAAACCGGCCTAAGTTGCTAAGTTACACCATGAGGTGTCAACACCTTAACAAAACTAACAACACATGTAACTAGCTTACACATTAAGCTAGCTACTAGATCAAAACCATTAGCAAAACTAGCAACTCCTCATTCCATCCATTTCAACATGCAATCAACACACAAACTCTCTCTCTAGCTCCATCTTGCCGTCCACTTTTCTCCCCAAAAACACCCTTTGATCTTGATTCAACCATGAAACCATAGGTTATACTTGCATATGTTGAAGCCCTTTCAAAACCCTATTGATTGGTGGTACTTATAACATCCATGGAGGAGTTTTCATGGTGTCATGAGGCTGATTTTCCACAAGAAGTCCATGGAGCATGGTGGTCTTGAAGATGGTCATGGATATCCACAAGTTTCTCCATCAAAAACCATGTCAAAATCACAACCAACATCAACTTGGTGGTATAAAGATTGTCCTCCTCATCATCTTGTTATTTTGATTATGTACACATGTATTTTATTTCCTATTGTATATATTTATGATGATTATATGATGATAAAAATGTTATGTGGGGATTTGTTGTTGGTAATCATGGATAAAAAGGTGAAAAACCATAAGAAACAAGGTTAAAATCTTGGCTAAATTTGATGGTTGTATAAAACAGTAAAGAAGTAAGTCATGAACTGATAAAATGATGAAGTAGGATGGATTTACAGTAAGCTATGGGTCTTTTACACATGTGAGAGTTGGCCATGCAATGGAATCAAAATAATGAGTGAGATATGATCAAAACAAGTTTAGGGTATAAATCTGAAGTTACTGTTTTGGACGATTTTTAGAAAATACTTATTGGATGATTCAACAGTAGCTATAGAAGAGTTAAATGTAGCAATTATCATGTAGTTTATGTGATAAAAATCTGAGCTTCTATCTCCATGTAGAACTCAAGATATGGCATTTTTGGTGAAGATGAAGTTAAAAATCAGATTTTTGGAAATTAAAGAATAATACTATTATATAAGCACTCACATTTTAATATATAAAATGTAAATAAAAACCCACTAACTTATAAAACTTATTTATATAAATATATAAAAGGTGTAATAAGTGTATAAATGATGAAAATGGAAACTTGTTAAGTTTTATAAGTTATAAAACTATAAACATGATTTTTACGACTTTTTCGGCTATTGCCGTAAAATTAACGTTTTTGCTAAATAAAACTTAGATGGTTGGACCCGTCTAATGTAAACTTTATAAAACTTATATACTGATATATAGACATGTATAACAAGTAAAAACCGATAAAACCCGAACTATAAGAAATACGGACATTTACGAGCTAATTAAGCATATTGGACTAATAATTGGACTAAATAAGATAAAAACACTTATAAACTTATTATTGGGCTTAACCCATTTGGGCCCAACTTGTGAAGTTTAAGTACTGATAATATAAGTACAAAATAGATTAAAATAAGTTAAATAACTTATAATAGGCTTATTGGACCTAAAACACGTAAATGGGTAAAACTGGTAAACTAATATAAAAGTTATCGACATATAACTCTAAAATGAGTAAACGAGAATATGTAAACCCACTTGATCATCATATTATATATAATCATCATATGTATACATAATTGATATTTTTATAAAGTCATTGGACAAACGTCTAAGACTGAGTATTATTTGTCTAGGTTTCCGTGATTGAAGCACGTACCGTACATCCGAATTGCCGACAACCCGCCTTCCCACATCAACGTGAGTTCATAGCCTCGCACTCTTTTAAATGTTTTTATAAATGTTTTATAACCCGCGAGGGAGATAACATGTTAGTTTTTATAAAATAAGACACCATTTGTCCCGATTGTTTGTTTATTGATTTTGGACCCGAATGATTGAATGACCCGATTGTATGACCCGATAAATGATTAATGGACCCGATAGATGAAATTAAATGGATTATTAAAGTTAGGTTATGTCACTAAAAGTCCCATTAGCATGAATTGTGAACTACCGGGAGTTGGTAGACGCTTATGCATTTAATAGTACTATTTGGGGACGATCACCCCAGTTCGCGCCTTGACGGTTGATCCCCGTCGTGCCACATTGATTGGTAAGCGAATTAATGTATGAGAAGATTTCAATAGCGTGACCTTTGTGAGGACACGCTACTTTAGATGGGCAAAATTTGTATCGGGTTAGCTACCCGTTGTTGGTTTAGTAAGGTAACAATGTCATGCGGCTTATAATAATCCGAATTAACGAAATACTAATAGACGCTCCGAATAACGATGTATTGCCTGACTAGCAATACAGGGTCATACTATTGATATTATGATTGTATTTTGGTTTTCATAACCATATTCATATAATGGTTTTTATTTGATTTTATACAACGTCATAAGACGTATTGTATGATGTTTTTACGACATTGGCTCGTATAATGATTTTTAAGGCAAATGCCTATATTATGATTTTGATGAAGATTTGTATAAAATGACTTTGGCTATTTTATGGCCTATTAAAATGATTTGTACAAGATGATTTTCAGTAATAATTTTATACTGATATTATATTGATGGATTTTATTAAACTCTATGAATTCACTCGACGTTATCGCTGACCTTTTCTTTTAACATGTTTTATCTCAGGTACTTGAAGGTAATTCTCGGGAAGACGACAAGAATTCATGGCCCGCACTTAAACAATATTTTCCATTCAAATACTTTGTAAAACTTTGTATGAAATAATATGACTTGGGACCGATGTAACTTTAATGTTTATGAATGGAAATGATTTATTATTAAACGACGCGATTTTTATGCGTTGTCTATGATGTGAGTAATGTGCTATCCCGTAACACCAACTAGTCTTCCGCTGTATTGAGTTGTACAAATTTGGGGGTGTTACATTACTCATATGACACCTTTGAAATATCTTACTTTTCCTCATGATTTCATGCAGACCAAACAAGGTTACGATATTCACCCATTTGCACATAAACCATTTCAAAGAATAGCAGGCGTATTGCAACATTCTGACTCTGGATACTCTTAGAGATTGCCATTTCGACCCATTTGCATATAAATCGAAATTAGGGGTGCACAATCTCGGACGACTACATGTTATGCTGATAAAGGTAATAGCTCCTGCCACTAATATGTTTTACTTACCTGTTGCACCAGCAACACATTTCCCCCCTTTGTCCATCACTTTTTGTACCTCCTTTTTCTACCTCTCACTTATAGAATAATTAGCTAAAATGTGAGCCATGTCAACCCGAATCTTCTTTCATCGAAACCACCTAAGTTTTCACATCAATAATAAATATCGACTGTCATAAATGATGCATGTGATAGGTCCAAATGGATATTTTAGTATTGAACACCCCTTTTTTAGCAGTTGTTTGGTTCCTGGTTTGAATTTAAAATTAGGCGCATAACAAAAACGCTTTGAGGTCTTAAGAATGAAAAACAGGTCTGACCTTAGATAACTTCAATTGTCCCGGTCACTGAACTGAAGAAAAGACCAAGTAAACATATATTTCTTTCTTGGTGCAGGTCAAAATAGGCTGGATTAGGCTGACTAAGGACCTAGAGTGTTCGTAGACTCCGGTTTTTGCCATCAACCCAACTTTCTACGGGAAACGAACACAAAACACCCGCGGTGGAGCGCGGGCATAGGACCTAGTTAACAAAATACAATAGATAGTGTTTGGATTTGCGTTTTAACTTTTCCTAATCGCTATTCTGAACAAATATAAACAAACGGAAATTAAGAATAATGCCACCGTCCCAAGTCCCAAATACACAGTTAATTTTCTAAACTAAAATTTGAAGAGGAATATAGTAGTTCTGAATCAAAACAGAAAATAATGATAAAAAAATAAAAAGAAGTTGATACTGAACACCTGCAACCCAAATAAGCAGATAAGTGTAGCCACCTAGAAACATAAAATGCCTCTTTTTTTGTCTCGTTTATGTTTTTAACAAAAGAATGATCGCCAACTGAAAATTTTGAATCAATGGCTTTTCTTTTTTCATAGGAAGACTGCTGTGAACAACTTTAATAGTAATGCATACTTATGTATTCATGGGATTCAGATGGTCACAAGGTAAAAGTGAATCGTCCTCCATAATACCAGGCTGAAACTTGAAACATGCCATTAACAATTTGAACTCTATGTTCAGGCCAAAATCAATATGTGATAACGAAAAGATTTGCTACTAATATGAAATATCTCAAAGTTTACTTCATATAAAAGTTTTGCATCTTCTAAAAAAATTATCTTATGAATACATTTTACGCAAATTATACACGTAATGTTGTGAGATGTATTAATGACAAAATGGCAACCCACACTCTGAATCTCCTACCTGCAATGAGATAAACACTAATTTAATATTGATAGAAACTGTATTAATGCAGTCGTTAATTAATACAGTAACATCTTAAGGATTCAAATGTTACTTTTAAACCTAAAATCTGTAGCAAACTGTTATTTTTAAACCTTTGTGATGCACATAATTTCGTTTGCTGGAACCAAATTCCAGAAAAAGAACATGAGTTTCAAACAGAATGAGAGTTCATATTTTTAAAGATAAAACTAAATTCTCGTCATAAATGAAAGAAATAATAAAGATGCGTTTTTTAAAGTCAACAAAAGTAGTAATCTGATTCTCAGATAGAAGGTGTAAAAGATGGGAGACGGTCAAGATAAATAGATATTCCATGCATTAGAAGCTAAGGGACACATCAACTATCTCGATCATAAACGATGCTGGGATGTTGTTGGCCAGTATAAAGTGACGATATTCTAGATTCACAATAAATTAAACACCAACATACATTGAAGATTATATGCACAACTTATGTTATTTACAATCTGTTAAAGTTGCCCGCGCTAGAAACAAACAGATTAAAACTCGTTACTGCCACTGAACTCCATTGTTACTGATAATAATGCACATATTATTTTCTATTTATTATTCTAATGTGTGTGTTTTGTTGTGCGTGAAATAGAAAAAAAATAAACAAACGACCCGAAGCAAAAAATGAGCTGATTTATGCTAAGTGTTAACTGAATTAAGGCAAACGCATAACATTAATCATAGAAAAAACCACTCTTCTTCTCCTCACATCATGAAGATTAATACAATTTCTCAGCTTTACACCAGCCCCTATGTATTCACAAAATAGCCATAACTTCTACGGTATTATATCAAGTACGACTACCAACTATAAATGACACCACTTATAAAATTAATAAGATACAAATGTGTTCACTTCATTGATAAGGTACTGACATAAAGGAGAGCAGAGAGTGGGACTCACACATATGTTGGGGAATTTCCCATGATCAGCTTTATAGGTGGTCGAGAATGGTCAGTATCCCACTCATCCTTCACTAAATCAGTCCACTTGTCACACAAACCATTTGTTTCCTTGCCATTAGGACCTCATTTTTTGTTCCATCTGCCCTCAAGAAGCGGATCATGATTGGCATCCTTATTCTGGGACTCAACCAACCTTTCAGATGGTGCACATCGTGCTTTTCCATAGTATTTCACAGAAGAGTTATCCGACCAACGATCCACCTCGCAGTTGTCTCCGAGCTCTTTATCCCCCTCCTACCTCATATCCTTGCGAGCAGATATGTTTGTCTCTCTTTCTCTCTTCATCACGCCAGATCTCGTGGTTGTCAAAAACAGAACGGCGAAACACATCATTTTTCTGCACATCAAGAGCATGGTCATTGTTTCCTTGTGACATCACAGTACCCTAGCGTTTGGTAAAGTACTTTGGTCAATCTCCTGTGGGTATAATAGCAAGAACATTATAAGCTAAAAATCTTCAAGTTGGTGATGTATAGAAAGAAATTAACAGTTCAGACTGTATGATTCAACATGGTCACGTACCTCAGATACAATTCCAGTCTTACCGTCCCTAGGGTTTGGCAGAAGCCAATGTGGTGAAAGCAGAATGGAACTGTCAGGCCCTTGAGAATCTTGACAATCAAACAACCAAATACCGATTAGATAATACATATGAAATAAGAGCTTACAATAATAAACTGATATTTTTATAATTATTTTGCATTAAATCAAGATACACAACCTTATTTATAAGTGAAATATTGATCACTGATAGGAATAAGAAACCCACGGCACACTCGGGATGTCACAATTAACTGTTTAAAGTGACGAAGCAAATGTCTAAAACTAAGCCAGACGACAACAATGAAAATAAAAACAAAATGGATCATCTGAAAAATCTTTGCATAGAATTTACCAAAGGGCTTTTAACAAAAAGTACCAATGTCCCTACACATATGAGAAGAGTTAGTATTGTATCTAAAATAAACGTGCATTTGAGTCGGTTATATATGAAATTATGTACCGACTGACACCTTTTTTGGCTAACAAACCAGCTGAAAAATATGATATGGTTATATATAAAAAGGTTAGTCACATCACAAAACTATATCAAATCTTATATATTTAGGATCCAAATCCTTAAACGATGACTTATTGCATGCGGCTCGTTTTGGGGGAAGGGTACATAGGCTTAATGGGGAGAGTATTTATCAAATCATTATATATACTATTTCAAATCTACGAATATAAACTTACTTGGAAGGCCACGTAGCAGCAGCCAAGTTGTTGCGCATTGTAGCTTGATCATCCCTACACCCCTCATATTCATCAAGCAGAAAAACAATATGGCATAAACTGAATAAACACAAAAAGACACATAAAAAGAATATGGCTATTTTATGAAGAATTCTACCTTTGATTGGACATCTATAGACGAAATTCCAGCTAGGTTTGTCGTGTGATGAGGATAACTACTGAGTTACGGATACCTCCCGATAGCATCGATGGGATCCAATGAGAGAGGAACCTGAAATAGAGTATTAAAATGGACAAGTGAAATCAGTGTCAATCTTGATCGGTAAGAAAATAAAATAACTTCAAAGAAAAAGTTTGTGTTTTAAACATAAAGTATTAACCTCCTTCTTAGCGGATGGAGCGTCAACCATTTCCACATCAGTCTGCAAAACTTGAATTAGTGACCAAAATATACCAAGCATACATATGTAAGTTAAAAAATTAAGAAATTTACATTTTTCTTTGTGGTGTAGGTTCTCGTCTTCAGAGCTTTCTTCTTTAGAGCTTTTTCATCTTTAGCAACAAAATTTGTAGTAAGATTATTCTAGGTTGGCTGCAACAAAGATAGTAACCTTTAATTTATAATTTAGTTTACCTTGTATGATCAATCGCCCATTCATAATCAAAAGCAACATTCCAGGTAATCACCCGAATCTTAGAAAATCAAAGTTTACAATAAGAAAAACAACCATTCATGATAAACAAAAAAAACTAAATTTGACTCATCGAATTTAACTTGATTATGGATGATCCAATCATCATCTTGTTGATCCCAAACTTAGATCAATTTATCTTGTGTAAACAAGATTAAATCAAGTTAAAAACATAGAGAAACTTTGTTGTGTATAAAACAATTTAAGTATTATACGGAATTAATACTCAAACAAGAACACACAAACAATTGTAAAACAAACTTTCACTTGATTGATTAGAACAAACTTGCTTACAATGAAAGTGTTAAACGTATGAAAACTTATATGAAACAAAACCTAAAGGTCTTCTTTTATAGACATAAGAAGCCTTGTACAAGAGTCTACGTATCAGCTATTCTAGGTAAAGATAAATATAGAAAATACAATGTTGATCCTATATTTACTAGAAACAAACTAGAAACAAAATACGTGTAGACTAAATCTTTCTATCAGTGCTTGACTTCAACCTATCAACGCTTGACTTCTTCCTGTCAACGCTTGATCTGTCAACGTTTGTTTTCTTCTTATCAACGCTTGCTTTCTTCTTGTCAGCGTCCAAGTGTACTGGCTACATTTTATTCCCAACAATCCTCCCCGAAACTTGATATCTACTCTAGTAATCAAGTTTCTGAACAAAAATTAAGAACTAGGAGGAATCCTACAAATCTTATCATATTGGTAATAAACATGCCTAATCAAATCTTTGGCCACGTCACTTGAATAGTCAATCTCTAGCTGTGTTGTCTTCATCTTGTTGAAAACTTCTTTGGACATGGGATACTCAGCATCTACAAGAAGATACTCAGCAAATTTTGTAGAGCTTAAATAATACACACCAGCAGCTGAATACAAACGCCATTGAAGTCCACTGATATCATCCTCAAGATCCTTCCAAACAGGATCTTCTTCTTCTGGTGCACACATTCTCTTGAATGTTTACCAAAGCTTTATTCCATTGACTGAAGTAGGTGCTCCGGTCTCATACTTGGCCAGCAACAACCTCCAAAGGTCTGTCGAGTCTTCCCTATCCATACTTGCAAAGAGAGACATAAGAGTAGTAAATGTGTGTACCTCTTTCCCATATCTGCCAATCATCCAAAACCCACTTGCATCTTCTTCATAGCTAATGATAGGGTTTCTGGCATCAAGAGGTAAAACTTCTACCATATTTGAATCTTCCATGGGTAAGAGCTTAATGCTCCTTCTAAGAACAGCTTCATTGGGAACCACTTTATTTAAATCTTTAGGAAACTCAAGTGGAACTCCCTTCTTCAAAGGCCTTAGAACAATCATTGCCTTTTGAATCTCCATCTCTTCTACAAGTTCTTCTTTCCTTTCATCTGAAAGAAGTCTAAGAGTATTCATTTCCTACACTCTTTCCCAAATGGGATAAGCCTTGTCCTCCAATTCTTCAAAGGATAATCCCTGTAATTTCTTGAAGGTCCATCCAGTTCCATGACATCTGAGTAACATGTAGTAAAGCTCCCTTCTATCCCTCTTCAGCAGTGAGAAAACATTGCTAGCCTTATGCTTCAGAATTACCTTGCAGTCTCTTTGAACTCTTAGAAGAATCTCCAATCCCCAAATTTGGTCTGAAATTGTCAAATCTGGATTCTCCATAATCCTATTCTCCCAAGCATGGTACATCTGAGCAACTTCTGGCATATCATAGTCTACTTGCAATTTTAACTCTCTAAGCTTCTCTCTTGCCAAGTCATCACCATATTCAAGTCTTTCTGGTTGTTCAATTATCATCACACTTGAATCTGAACTCCCTTCATCACTTCCTTCTTGTTCCTCAGAAGTAACAACAAATGGTGATTCTCCAACCTTCTTCATTTCTTGTTCCACAAGTTGTGCAGCCAACCTTGAATCAAACTCTACTTGTGTTGCATCCTTTGGAACTTCTACTTCTACCATAATTCCTTTACCCTTATCTAATGGATCAATGATGGGTAAAGATGAAGATGGTACCTGTGAAGACACTTCTTTGATGATAGCTGATGACTGGAATACATCAACCATATCTGCAGGTCTGTCAACGCTCAAATTTTGTATGTCAGCGCCCAACTTACTCTTGTCAGCGCTTGGTCTGTCAGCGTCCAAAGTTTGCTTGTCAACGCTCACCTTACTTGTCTCAGCACCTCTTGTGAACTGCTCCATCATTGCTGTAAAAGACAAGTTCAAGTTTGTAGGAGTAACCAAAGATGTATCAAAACCTTGTTGCTTCTTCAATTCAGTGAGGGCTTCAGCAACACCCAAATATTCTCCATCATGTGAGCCTTTGTCACTCACATGGATCTGCTCATCCTCCCATTTGGAAGATTCCTCCATACCACGCCTAGTGTTAGCATCCTCAAAAATGACAATCCTCTCCCTTAATTGCTTGAGTTCAAGACCTTGTGTACTGACTATTTGTACCAGGTCTTCATTTTGCTTTTGCAAGCTAATGTAGACAGCCGTCAATTCCATCATTATGTATGGTTCCAATCTGCCCTCCTCTAGAATGGGTATTTGACCTCCCAAAGTAGAGTCATGGGGCACGGATGAGGTCTTAAAGATGTTAGGACTGGCTTGGCCTGCATCTAAGCTAGCACCAATATTCCCAGCCTCATCCATAGCACCAACCACACTTGTGGTGGTGGTTCTCTCTACAACATGGCTAGGAACACTAGAGGAGAACACTCCAGTAGTCCTTGGGCGTTTAATCAACCTATATTCAGGGGGTGTAGAAGATGATGTGGATTGGATGGTAGTTTGAAGGTTAAGGGGTGTTTGGGTCTGTGAAGGAAAGGTGTCAACGTTTGGATTACTAGTGTCAATGCCAACATTTAATGTGTCAGTGTTGAAGGATTCTTGGTCAATTTCCATGTGTTGAGGTGAAGGTAAAGGTTCTGGTATTGGGTCAAGTTGTGGTTGTGGGTCTTGTTGAGGTTGTGCTGCTGCAATAACAGCAAGCATAGCTTGGGTGAGGGGTAATTCACGGTGAGGGGGTGAGTTCATCTTACTAAAAATACCTTTCTTTTGCACAGGGATCTCATAAAAATCATCATGATCCCTTATGCAGTACCTTTGTTCATCAAAAACCATTTGTAAAAATCTGGGATAAGCCAAAGTCATCTTATTCCCTTTGTTTTTACACATGCCATCAAAAATTAACTTTGAAAAATTATACGTTTGCCCATTTGTAATGCACACAATTGCACTAGCAATTGACCTGTTAATTTCATTATGTGCAGTCATTTGGGACTCAAATATTGAAGGATGAGATGTATGAGGTACTTCTAGGCTGAGGGAAATTCTGGTTTATGATATTTATTTAAAGTACCCTCATCAGGGAAAGGATACCCCAAAGCCCGAAGTCCTTGTTCTATTTCATTAATGGGGAGAGTGGTTATACCATCTGCATCATTAAGATGCAAAGCCTGGCGAACCAAGGCTTCAGTAACCACCCAAGTACGCCCATGAACAATAGCTATTAATGTAGTCACATTATTAAGCGTTAAGGAACTAACAGTGTTCCAAAACTGTTTAATATGAGTGATAGGGATGAGAGGGTCATGAGAAAGAGCATACCGTAATGGAGATGCATTCAAATACGCCACCATCTGAGTGTATTGTGGAAACAAAGTATCATCAGCCTCCAAATAAGCAATCATGTTGTGCTGACTCCTGAATCCCAATACCAAGTCACTTGGTTTAAACTTTGGTGCCGTTGTTGAAGAAAGCTGTTTGTGAAAGATTGATGAAAGATGAATTATAGGAGAAAAAGTGTTAGACAAGAATATGATATTACCCTGTTTAAAAATAGGAGCCAAATATATAGGAGAGATAGGCACATGTGATTGGTCAAAAATAAGGCAAGTATTTTCAAAATATAATGATGAAAATATTGAAAAGAAAATAAGTTATCTTGTGCATTAATTAAAAGTTATCTACTCCCAAAATTACGGCCCCAAAATTTGTCAAAAATAACAACTGGGTAGGTCCCAATGAGTGTCAACGGTCAAAAATAACATATCAACGCCCAACGACTATATTCTTGTCAACGTTTGCAAAAGCTATGTCAGCGTCTAAATTGGTCACAACCAGGCTTGGAAAAATATTTGTCAGCGTCCAAAAATAAAAGTAATAAAAATGAAAAAGGACCTTAACAAAGTAATTTATCCTAGTGAAGATAACCTATAAACTGAAAATTATTATAGGGCGGCAAGAACTGTCCAATTATGCACACTTGCTTATGCAATATAGACATAACAGTCCTCTAGTGTCCCTTGCTAACCAAAATTCTTAACACTTAAGTTATCTCATAAAATTCCTTGTAACTCCCAGTTAAACCCATTATAAATCATTCCCAAGTCTCTCAAAAGACCACATCCAATTCTAGGCCAAAAAGGTCTTAGCAGCATGCATAGTATATCAACTTTGCATGCTACAGTGCCTCATGAGATAGAAAACTAACTCATACTCACCCGTGGACACAATCTAGAATTGTCATAAGAGTATTATAAGAATACTCAAAAGTCCTAAAGGTTCCTAAAACCTCCCCTTAAACTGTGATACACAAGTTTCCAAATAATATGCATGTAAATAAAAATTTACGTCAAGATAGAAATATAAATATTCCAACCATCATCCATAAATTGAAACATGCTCCAATGATTCTCCAAGGATACATAAGCAACTTTGTATCCAATGGTACAATGCTAACAACACCTGCACACTTAGATGAAAACCACAAAACTAACATGTTGCTGATAACGTCACGATAACACTTATCAGCGTTAAGATAACCTGTGTCAGCGTTAGACAAATATAGTGGAAAATATAACTTCTCAAAAAGACCAGTAACAATGCATATCATGTACATACTTTTACAATAAGACCCCAAAACATATATTAAGTGGGATTGATCATTCCAATACTTGTTACCAAGTATTGAAACCTTCCAGTATCAAAAGGCTTAGTTAATAAATCAGACACATTTTCTTTTGTGTCAACCCTATCTGGTTGTATTAAACCCTTTTCAAAACAATCTCTTATAAAATGATGTCTAATTTCTATGTGTTTTGTTTTAGAGTGATGTACAGGATTTTTAATAATGCATAAAGTACTGTTATTGTCTACAAAAATCTTGGTATGCATGAAATTATACCCATAATCCAACAGCTGGTTCTGAATCCATAAGACTTGTCCACAACAAGCAGCTGCAGCAACATACTCTGCTTAAGTTGTAGAATTGGCCACCACTGTTTGTTTCTTGCATTGCCAAGATATCAACCTACTCCCAAGAAACTGACATCCACCAGTTTTGGATTTTCTATCAAATTTGTCACCACCATAATCACTGTCTGAATATGCAATAAGCTCCAATGGTGAATCTTTTGGATACCATAAACCCAAGTCTGGATAACATCTAAGGTACCTAAAGATTCTCTTGACAGCATGAAGATGACACTCTTTGGGAGTCACTTGATGGCGTGCACATGCGCACACAGCAAACATAATGTCAGGTCTTGAGGCTATGAGATACATCAATGAACAAATCATTAATCTATAGTGCCTGACATCCACATCTTTTCCATCTCCAACTTTTCCCCAAGGGTGTTCTCTATCCATAGGAGTACTAGCCCTTTTCTCATGTGGAGAAAAGCCAAACTTCTTCAAGATTTCTTCTACATATTTATCTTGAGAGATGAAGATACCATCTTCTTTCTACTGAACTTGTAACCCTAGAAAGAAGTTCATCTTCCCCATTGTACTCATCTTGAACTTGTCTGTCATAAGCTTGGAAAAGTCTTCACTCATCTTTGGGTTTGATGAGCCAAAGATGATATCATCCACATAAACCTGAACAAGTAAGACATCCTTACCGGTCTTCTTTGTAAATAAGGTCTGGTCTATGGTGCCCCTTTTGAATCCATTTTCCACCAGATAGGTGGACAATGTGCCATACCATGCTCTTGGGGCTTGATGAAGTCCATACATACTTTCTTGACTCTATATACCTTGTCTGGATACTCTGAATCTTCAAAACCAGGAGGCTGCATTACATAAACCTCCTCTACAATTGTGCCATAAAGAAAAGCACTCTTCACATCCATTTGATAGACAGTAAAGCCCATGTAGGAAGCATAGGCTAGAAATATCCTTATAGCCTCAATCCTTGCAACTGGTGTAAAGACCTCCTCATAGTCTATCCCTTCCTCTTGTGTATATCCTTGAGCCACTAAACGTGCCTTGTTTCTGACCACAATGCCTCTTTCATCTTTCTTGTTTCTAAGAACCCATCTTGTCCCAATAGGTCTGACATGTCTGGGACAATCAACCAACTCCCAAACATCCTGTATAGCAAATTGGTGAAGCTCATCCTGCATTGCTTCCACCCAACTTGGTTCTTTGAGAGCATCAAAAATCTTCTTGGGTTCCTGTTGTGACAGAAAACAGACAAACAAACATGCTTGAACAAGAGGGGTATCAACCTTCTTGTGTATATTGGCAATAAATCCTCCAAGATTCTGATGAGGTCTTCTAGTTTGAACAGGACACATCACATCACCAATAATTAGAGAAGAGGGGTGATCCTTCATTGTATAAGTAAGAACTCCTCCCTCAAAAAGTTTGTTGTCTTCAATCTCATCTTCCATGGTACCAATATCTTCTTCAGACTCTCTTCCATCAAAATCTGTATGAACCTCTCCATTTCTGCTTGAGGTTCACCTTGTTCGAAATTGGAAGAGAAAATATAGTCAAAAGAGTTGTCAACGCCTGAACCAAGGTTGCCAGCGTTGGAGCCATCAACGCCTGAAATAGAGTTGTCAACGTTTGAGCCATCAACACCTGAATTTGTCTTGTCAACGCCAGAGTTTCCTTTGTCAGCGCCTGAAAGACCATGCACGTGTTAACTGGTGATACTTGGGGACCACCATTTTCCTTTCCAGCAGCAGTAGCAGCAGCAAAAGCATCTGTCCATATGGGAATAGTGACATACTCAAGTATGGGTGATGACTTGTCTACTTGTGTTCCAACCTCTTCATTAACCTATGTACTTGAAACATCAACAACTGGTTCTTCCACAACACTTGAAGTTACCTTCATAATGTTTGGATTAGTAACAGGTATATAATTCAAAGTCCTAGATAGAGGTTCCAAGTCAAATAACCAATTTGGACCACTTTCAGGATCACTAGGTTTACTTTCTAAAAACCTAACATGTACTTTTTCAAGTATACGTTTTTCCTTCTTAATGTAAACCCTATATCCTTTACTCTGCACTGAATAACCCATGAAGTAGCCTTCATCACCTTTAGCACTAAATTTACCTAAGGCATCACTAGTGTCCAACACAACTACATGACAACCAAAAGGTTTGAGAAAACCAATACTAGGTTTCCTTCCCCAAAGTAACTCATAAGGTGTTTTGTTATGTTTCTTGTTCACTAATGCTCTATACTGAACATAACAAGCTGTATTCACAGCCTCAGCCCAAAAAGTAATGGGAAAGTGAGCATCAGCCAACATAGTCCTGGCTGCTTCTGTAACACCCCCAAATTTATACAACTCAATACAGCGGAAGACTCGTTGGTGTTACGGGATAGCACATTACTCACATCATAGACAACGCATAAAAATCGCGTCGTTTAATAATAAAGCATTTCCATTCATAAATATCAAAGTTACATAGGTCCCAAGTCATTGTATTTAATACAGGTTTTACAAAGCATTTGAATGGAAATAAGTATTTAGGTGCGGGCCATGAATTCTTGTTGTCTTCCCGAGAATTACCTTCAAGTACCTGAGATAAAACATGTTAAAAGAAAAGGTCAGCGATAACGCCGAGTGAATTCATAGAGTTTAATAAATTCCATCAATATAACGTTGGTATAAAATTATTACCAAAAATCATTTCGTACAAATCATTGTAATAGGCCATAAAATAGCCAAGTTCATTTTTATACAAATCTTTATCGAAAATCATAATATAGGCATTTGCCTTAAAAATCATTATACGAACCATTGTCGTTAAAAACATCATATAATACGTTTTATAACGTTGTTTAATCATAAAAACCGTTATATGAATATGGTTATATAAAACCAAAACACGAACATAATATCAATAGTATGACCCCGTATTGCTAGTCAGGCAATACATCGTAATTTGGTACGTATAGCAGTATTTCGTTGATTGGATTATTATAAGCCGCATGACATTGTTACCTTACTAAAACAAACAACGGGTAGCTAACCCGATACCAATTTTGCCCATCTAAAGTAGCGTGTCGTCACAAAGGTCACGCTATGGAAATCTTCTCATAAATAAATTCGCTTACCAATCAATGTGGCACGACGGGGATCAACCGTCAAGGCGCGAACTGGGGTGATCGTCCCCAAATAGTACTATTATATGCACAAGCGTTACCAAATCCTGGTAGTTCACAATTCATGCTAATGGGACTTTTAGTGACATAACCTAACTTTAATAATCCATTTTTATTTCATCTATCGGGTCCTTTAATCACTCATAGGGTCATACAATCGGGTCATTCAATCATTCGGGTCCAAATCAATAAACAAGCAATCGGGACAAATGGTGTCCTATTTTTATAAAAACTAACATGTTATCTCCCTCGCGGGTTTATAAAAAATTTATAAAACATTTAAAAGAGTGCGAGGCTATGAACTCACGTTGATGTGGGAAGGCGATTATCGGCAATTTGGATTACGGTACGTGCTTCAATCACGGAAACCTAGACAAATAATACTCTTCTTAGACTCATGTCCAATGACTTTATAAAAATAACAATTATGTATACATATGATGATTATATATATATGATGATCAAGTGGGTTTACATATTCTCGTTTACTCATTTTAGTGTTATATGTCGGTAACTTTTATACTAGCTTACTAGTTTTACCTATTGACACGTTTTAAGTCCAATAAACTTATTATAAGTTCTTTAACTTGTTTTAATCCATTTTAAACTTATATTATCAGTATCTAAACTTTACAAGTTGGGCCCAAATGGGTTAAGCCCAATAAGTTCTTTTTATAAGTGTTTATCTTATTTAATCCAATTATTAGTCCAATAACGTTAATTTAGTCCGTTAATGTCCGTACGTTATATAGTTTGGGTTTTATCGGTTTTTACTTGTTATACATGTTTATATATCAGTATATAAGTTTTATAAAGTTTACATTAGACGGGTCCAACCGTCTAAGTTTTATTTAACAAAAACGTTAATTTTATGGTAATAGCCGAAAAAGTCGTACAAATCAAGTTTATAGTTTTTATTAATTATAAGTATTATTTCACTACCATTTTTATAATTTATACACTTATTTAACCTTTTACATATTTATATAAATAAAATCCATAAGTTAGTGGGTTTTAACTTTACATTTTATACAATAAAATTTTGAGTGCTTATATAATACTATTATTCTTTAATTTCCAAAATCTGATTTTTATTTTCATTTTCACCAAAATTGCCATATCTTGAGTTCTATATGGAGATAACAGCTCAAATGTTTATCACATAAACTAAATGATATGTGCTACATTTAACTCTTCTATAGCTACTGTTGAATCATCTTCTAAGTATTTTCTAAAAATCGTCCAAAACAGTGAACTCAGATTTGTACCTTAAACTTGTTTTGATAATATCTCACTCATTACAATGATTCCATTGCATGGCCAACTCTCACATGTGTACAAGATATATAGCTTACTTTAAATGGATTCTATTCCATCATTTTATCAGTCCATGACCTGTTTCTTTACTGTTTTATACAGCCATCACTTTTAAGCAAGATTTTAGCCTTGTTCTTTATAGTTTTTCACCTTTTTAATCATGTTTATCAACACCAAATCCCCACATAACAATTTTATCATCATATAATCATCATATACATATACAATAGGAAATAAAATACATGTTTACATAATCAAAATAACAAGAAGATGAGGAGGACAATCTTTATACCACCAAAGTGATGAAATGATGAGCTTTTGGATGAACAAGACATGGTTTTGGGTAACCAATCTTATGAGATATCAACACCACTTCTAGGATCACCAAGTATTTGTAGATTCCTCCAAAAATCAGCCCTTGTTCTTCATGAAAACTCCTTGAGAAATCAGCCCCAAGACTCCATAGAAACTTCTCCTTGGATGTTAAAACTTGCACCAATCTTCATCTCTTTGGAAGGAGATTAACATATGTAAGTTATAACAATAGTTTGTGGTTAAATTTAGATCAAATGGGGTGTTTTGTGTGAGAGTGGGACGAAATAAAAGAGAGAGGAAGAGAGGATTTTGGTTGTTTTGCATGGAGGAAATGAGAGGAAATGGTTTTGTGAAATGGTTTTGGGGAGTTATAAGACAAGTGTCTTAGCTTCCTTGTGAAGTTTTTGACAACACATGGGTTATGTGGCTAAGTCTAGCCATGGGTTTGTGGGGGTGGGGCAAGTGTCCCACTTGTCTCATCCCCATTTAATTACGGGTACTCCTCGATTCTAGTTTCCTCGATTTGCGTGCCCTCGGGTCGTTTTACGAAAAACGTTTTTATAAATTATGGATCAACGGCACAAAACGAATCTAATAAAAATTGTTTCATCAAAAACGGAGTTCGAAAACATAAATACGTAATCCTAAGGTTTCCGGTTTAGTCGTAAAGGACGTTAAAATAAAATCGTAAGTCCTAGTCTCTTCTCGTAAATTTGTGAGTTTATGAACCAACACAAATTTAAAACTCCAAAATAATATTCACAGATAAATTTATTTTCTGAAATGTCGGACTGTCACCAAAGACGGTGTATGTAAACGTAAGCACGTAACGTAGAATCCTCCGGTTTAAACGTAGTCGATGCTACTTCAAGACATAAATCCAAATTTCTTCCCAAAAATAAGTGAGTTCATATTGTAACATTAAAATAATATTTTCAAATAATATTTGAGAATAAAATATTAATCGTAAATTGACGGATTGTCACAGCATTTACCCCTAAAAAGGATCTTTGTCCTCAAAGATCATCTTACCTTACTACTCGCTTCTTATAGAGTTAAAGCCATGTGGGTATTTCCTCCACATTCGGTCTTTTCTCACAAGTGCAATTCATTACAATACGCGAGTTTCATCAAACATAAATACGGGAATAAGATCAGGCTTAATGTTGACTTACTTTCTCTATCCATGATGATCACCGGTTTCCGATGAATGCAAGTTTTCGCCGATCTAAATATTACTAAGGAACAATTAGATTTTCACTTGATAGATATTTATCAAGTTTGATTTACGAAACATAATTTACGCAGTCCTTGAAGTCCTAGGGTAGATCCAGCTTATATGCCTTTCAAACCAATCTTTTACATCATCTCAATGGTCCCATACAACGGGGACTTATATCCCATGATTTGTCAGATCATGAATTCATTTTTTTTCCAAGGTTAAAAATTGTGGCATAACTTCGCTACCCATTTGGCACTCCAAGATCTACATTTCATATTCACATAACCTCTTGCCCACTACCGGCAGTCAATGATCATATCCTAATTTCAACAATCATTTCAGATCTCGTGGGTCGGGTATTTTGTAGGGTTAGGTTCTCCATCATAGGAAACCTTAAACCTAAAAGACATGTCCAACTCACAATGGGTGTATGTCGGGTGTCTTTATCTCAACTTCCTGCTTACAGATGCTCTAATATTTAGATCCTAACAAGATTCGATCTCAATCCTAATACGATGATTATCAATGGTAATCCTTCCAAAGGGAAGCGATTATACGGTTTATTACCAAAGGTCAATCATTCAAACATAGAACAGCGCTTATAGTATTTTGTATCGTTACTTTACCTCATCCCTTCGATTGGGGTGGTACATAGTACTCTCATCACGGTTCGTTCTCAATGATTTCTGAGCAAATCTCTAGAAATTCGATGCGAAGCGAGGATCTTGATAAAGATGTTCGATACAGGCACACTATGTTTACATAATTCTTTTGCATTTATCATTAACAGGAATGATATTAGCAGATTTGGTCAGTCTGTCGACGATGACCCAAATCGATTCAAATTCAGAAGATGACCTTTGCAATAGCTAGACGTTTACTAATGTATGAGGCTATGTCTGCCTTCATAATTGCCATCAGTACAACTTCTTCAAACAAAGATACTTTTAGTCATAACATGACATAAATAGAATACTTATACTTACAAATTCCTAACATAAATATATCTCACAATCTCCATATTTAGGCAACCACAAGTGGCCTTTAAAATATTTAACGCTATTGGCTTCTCAATTTTAATGGTTCACATTAGTCGCGAACCCCTCTTTATTATCTATATTATCCTTTTTACAATCATTGTTTATTTTTATATCGTTCGGCAATTTAAATTTGCAACTTCATTATTAAGGAACATGTCCTAATTAGTTCTTTATCTTTTATACATAATGTGTCGGTATTTATATTCACTTCTCATGATGATATAATTATCATGTCCACAATTCACTCAGATATTCTTTCTATATTATGCGTCAGTAATTACATTTACCTTTCTTCATATTTTCTAAGTTTCAATTTCGTCTTATCTATCATTTTTATCAGTTTTTCTCAATCCGGCGTTTAAAGCGTCGATAATTATTACAATTAATTAAATAATAATTATTAAATTTTTATGAAACGTAAACGTAAAAATTTTAAATTTCTTAGTTCGACCAATTATATAAAATGTTCAAAAATAATTTGAATTTAATTAACAAGATTCTTGTTGATTTATCGAAAAAATTTAATAAGATTTCGTAAATGTTCGAAAAACCTTTGTCTATACTTTGGTCAAAGTTTTCTTAGTTGAAAAGTAAAAAGTGTCATTTCAAAATTTAAGTCATGGTTTAAATGTTTTCCTCAATCCTTCTTAGGTTGTCTTAAGGTATACACAAACATTTACCCCTAAACAGAAGTTTAGTTAAATAGTTTCCGTATAAGGGAATAGTCCCTTATAAATCCTTTGTTAAAATATTCGTCAAAACATATTTACACATTCTTTTTGGTATAACTCAAAGTCTTAAATGACTTCTAAATTTTAGAGAGTCAATTTATATTCCATTATCTATTAATCACACGGTTAAATCAGGTAAATGATTAAGTCTTAAATCTCATGTTAAATATTCAAGGTACAAGTTTTAATTGTTCGGCCAATTCAGGGCAATCTATAAATAATTATTAACTCATTCTTATTCTTATAAACAAACAAATGATCCTTAATGATCACAAGCATGAATTTATCAAAATACAGCCTACACACGTGATTCACCAAATTTATGAATGCTACATGTGCATTGGTCAATCCAAACGACATCACGTGAAACTCATAATGTTCATTACAAGTACTAGATGTAGTGATTGGAATAGATAATCTTTTTCGCAGATGCGAAGTTGATAATAACCATGCCGAGGATCAAAAACCTTGTAAATGATCGAACAAATCTTCCATTACGAGTTATGGATATCGTTTTCGATTGTCAATTTACTCAGTTCACAGTAATCTATAAATATAAGGAATGATAACACCATAGCTCTTCATGATGACGAGCTCGGTAGAATAAAATCTTTCTCCGACAACTCTCTCAGTTGTACGGTAATTCCTTAAATTCAGATGGGGCTGACGTACAGTGCACAAGCCACAAGTGCAGCACCGGAAATATAATCAATACCAAATTCAACTTGCCTTAATGGCGAAAGTCTAGGTAATTCATCAACAATACCTCCTAAAGTTTCAGATAACGGAAACATCTTTTAATACATTTACTTTAAGTTCTTCAAGATTATAGTATCTATGACTAATTCACAATCATTCACGGTACAATTTCAAGTCTAAAATGCAGGATATGGTCATCCATCAAGAATTATTTAGATCACTTTTTATTATCAACATCTTATCTTTTAAGGGAATTCTACTCGAGTTCCCATCAATTTAGACAATTTCGTCATGTCATAATCAATCAATCCATTCTACTGGCATTACTAACTTTCCAGTTTTATTGCCGTCGATAAGATGTGAACTTCTCAAAAGACTAATAATAATTCATAATCCTTCACAAGTTCAAGGATATCTGGAGACACAACTACTTATTAAAAGAGTAAGGTCAAGGCATAATCTATGCGAGAGAATTTCAAATCAGATACAGACGAAAACATTTAACGAATACGAATATATCCCATGTTTTCATAATTTGAGTACGCATTCGAAAGCTCCTCGGATCCTTACCCAGGTCATTCAAATGAAATCAAATCATAAGAAATGATAAGAACGTCAATACATCCAATCGGGTATCAACACTCGGTAATCAGATACTTTTCCTAAAAATCTTACTACGGGAGAATTAGACAAGAAAGAATTGTCAATTGTCAAATAAGACAATTTCCACAGATGAGTAAATTCAACTCAGAAGAATAGATGCTACAGGCACATATGTAGGTGTCCCTAACACTATGTCCCTATTTTTCACTTCTTGCAGATCTCATAAATTTTAATCTTCCACAATCTTCAAATAAAATGTAGTGTTTATTATTCAGTTTTATGGTGACTACTAATCAGCCTTGCATGGTCCATTTCAAATTGTATGTAGGCGCGCAACTATATACAATTTCAAGATTAATTATGCAATACTCAGTTCGTCAAAATTTTATCATCATGTTTATAATAAAAACATTTTCATGCTTAATTCTTAAATAAGAATCAGAAATATATTTACAAAGATTTTATTTGTTATGAAAACAATTTAGTTTTCCAAGGTGTTTCATAAACAACTTCATTTTGATAACAATCACTTGTAAATCTTACTTTGAATAATCCTTATTGTGATGAAAATTTAATTTTTCTCAAGGGATACGGTTTTATCTTATAAAAACAATGAGTAATCTGCAAAAGAGTGATAAAGAGTTGTTCACCAAGAACTAACTTCAACATATCAGGAAATGAGCTTTAGCCAAATAATCATGAGGTTCATGACCTCGATGGCACTCACGAAGAATGATTCACAACGTAACTCAAATCAAGATGAGTACTTGTTCAATGGTTGCATCACTAATGCGAACATTAGAATGAAGCAATAAAAGATAGATAACATCAATGCATGTAGAATTTAGCAATCAAAGGTAGTCTTTTTATTAATCACAAACAAGTCAAAATTGTACCGTAACACATTACGTGTCACTATGTCATACAATTCTTAGATCTCATCCTACCAACTGATATCTCAGTTAAGTTAGGGATTCTTAAAAGATACCACAATGAATACTAGTCTACAAGAGTCATTTGGTGTTCCACATGTCCCGGAAGATCCATCGGTCCCAATTCAGAAGAAGATTTCTTCAATTTATTTCCTGGACACTGGGCATCCTCATTAGTGGACAATGGCCTAGGAACAACCTTTAACACAAACTAACAATCATTTAAAACTTTATAATTCAATCACAAAACTTAACGATTTCCTCTTAACAACTTATTATTCCATATGGGTTAAATTTTACTTTATTCAAATTTCAACCACTTTTATACTCAATTCGATATCCTACTTCATTCTCCAATACTTTCAATCTTTATTCTTAGGCCTTAAAAGGGCAATATAAGCTCATTATGAATAACACTTAATTCCAATCCTATTAGCTCTTACAATAACAATTATCAAATGAGTCATTAATATGAAATGACTTGATCATTCAACTAGACTTCTCGGAAAGGTATTAGTGGCATGAGGCTTTTGGGTAATGGTTCTAATAACTGACTTTTGGTTGGTTAATAAAAAGGTTTTTGCTTGCAAGATCTCTCTTTGCGTTGCTCGTACCCAATTGATATTTATCGTTGTTTCGTTCTCGGTATCTTCTCGAATCGATCACGGTCAAAAGTGGAATAGTTGTAATTGGTGACTAAAAGGGGGAGCTTTGGTCTAAATCTACTAAAGTTATAGAGACAAGTATTAATAGAACTAAGCTAGAAGCTTTAAATGGAACAGTAATACCTCATGAAAAACATGTCGGGAATTCTTCTATTCGGAAAGCATGCCTACTCGGAATATTGTCCTATGCGGAAAGTCATGATCATGTGGAAAATTGTCCTACTCGGAATAATAAGCCTATGCGGAATAATGAGGGCAAATCGGAAAACTTGGGTTATTCGGAATATAAAAGATATTCCGAATAGAGGAACTGGAAATAAACTTATGCGGAATAATTAACAACTTTAACCTATGCGGAAAATCCCATTCGGAAAATAAGAGTCATTCGGAAAAAGTTCCGAATAGAGAAACACAACCAATCTTATGCGGAAAAAGTCCTTTATTCGGAAAAGCCGAAATGTTCCGAATAACCAAAGAAGGAAGAACTCTATTCGGAATAAGTGGAAGTTCCGAATAGACACTAAACTTAAACCCAATTCGGAAAGATTGAAAAGTTCCGAATGACACAAAATTGAAATCCCTACTCGGAATGTTTGGAATTATTCCGAATAACACAAAATTTAAACCTTTATTCGGAAAATTGGAAAGTTCCGAATAACACAAAATTTAAAGCCCTATGCGGAATAATGGAAGTTTCCGAATAGACAACACCCCAGATTCCCTATTCGGAATCTGGGCGAGATCAGGAACTGGACGAAGAACAGATAGACACGAATTGTCCCAATCGGACTCAACAAAGTGACAAGGTTTTACCAATTCAACCACAAATCATCTACTAACTACAAGGATCAAATCCCAATCATAAAAACACCAATTCAACAACTTTTTAGAATCAAGCTAGAACCAAATAAAGCTTAAGAACATGAAAGAAAAAGATTAAGAAGAACAAGATGAATCAAAAGATTAAAAGAGGAATTGTATTAATGATTTAAGATTCAAAACAACCAAGATTAACTTACAAGATTGGAAGATAAACAAAGATTAAAACCACTCCTTAAGGGAGATGGTTCCTAAAAACTAGGAAGAAGAAAAATAACTGGAAAAAAGAAGAAGAGTGTGATTTCTGTGTGTATTGGGAGGAGTATTTATATGCTTCTCCCTTGGTTGGTGAGTGGGCTTTCTTCCCTTCTTTTTGTCTTCTCGTCTTTTCAGAAAAATTGACGTTTTCGATTCTGATTCAGGATTTGTTGTCGATTAAATTCAACTCGTCTTTTAATTTCTTCGTTAAATAGACTTGAGTTTCTTCGACTTATGAAAATCTTCCGTCTTTAGTCCTTTTCTTCGATAAATCTTCGAATAGGCCTAGTGACTTCAAATCTTTTGCACCTCTTGGTCAATAGACTTCGTCTTGAGTCTTTTTCCTTGATAAAACCCGTGCAATCCCATGTTTTCTCCAATATTTATCCGGTTGGCTCTGAAAACATAACAAACACACAAACCACGCATAATTCCAAACAAATGACATTAAATACGCGTTTTGGTCTTGTTTTAGCAAGAAATAAGTGGTAGAAAAGATGGGTGTTTACACACCTATCAAATCCCCTACACTTAACCATTGCCATGCCCTCATGCAATGCTTAGTGATAAAGCAACATTACACTTTTCTTATAATTAATTAACCTTGGCCTTATTCAAATACTACTAAACAAAAATTAAAGCACTAAAAGAAATTTAAAGCAAACAAAAGGACAGAACATAATTATGTGGAAATAACTCGTAAAGAGATCGAGGACTTACATTAGGGCTTTTGGTGCTGCGAAGATTTATCACCCTCAAGTTTCACGTTCCCCAAACTAAGCTTAAAAACGAGATCATTGTTATTATAAGTTAGCAATTCAAACATTTACACACATGGCTTAATTAAATGCTTAGACTCCCTTATTCCTAGGTGTATCTCTTATATTTTATTTTTGTCTTAGAATGATCATGAAGATGCATTTTTGGACTTATTTCGATAGTTTATTTAGGCTGAAAGCAAAGTAGGACGATTTGATCAATAGTTAGCTAAAGGACAAAATCTCTTAAAACTGCTTCTCGGGATATCAGAAAGTTCATATCTTGGCATAACTTGGTTCACGATTTGAGACCTTTCTCGGGCCGATATTTGGCATGTACTTCATACTTCATATCTTCGAGAGACGTTTCTTGAGGTAATGGTCTTCTCATCATAATAGAGTTTCTTCACTTTGGAGACTTTTGAGGGGTACTCCGACTTTGTTGACCACGACTTCATGATTATTTCTTCAATCTCTAATTGGGATTTTGAGATACAACGATTCGCCTCCTTTTCGGACTTGGATCTATTTATCCTCATACCTTGTTAGGGTCTTTTTGGATAGACTTCTCCATCATCTTTGTGGGAGTTGATTGCTTTTCGTCGTGAGTCTTTATCCTTCATATTGATTTTGGAGATAATGCTTTTCACATCACTTTTGGATCTTCAGCAATAAAATTGAATCCTCATGCCTTGTTAGGGCCTTTTCGGACTCGCCAATCTTCGCACCCCGCTTCATAAGTTATGCCTTGGCTATGAACTCTCGTCATTACCGAGCAACTTTTAAACGATCTTGGGCTAGAAGCTAAGTAACCTTTCAAATCGCATGACCTTACTTATTGCAGATAACTTATTAGCAAGTGATGGGAGAATAGGCAAATAATTACACCAAGTGAGCTTGTATAAGAATACCGACTTATAATTGACTTTATCATTTCTCGTCCTCCACAATTTAAAATCTCAAGGAATGAGACTCGTGGATGCTTAGCCTAATAAACCAATTAAGGTCTACATGGTTAAGGATACTAGCTAGAATAAACTTGGATAAGTCTATTCGGGTTGAGTCAAAATAAACGCAACGGGCCTAATATGTCAAAGACTTCTAAACTAGCTACACCATTTTAATAATATTTTTGTCTTATTGCGGGATATATACATATGAAAGTAACGATAAAAATTTAAAATTTACGACAAAATGGCCAAAGTTGATTAAAAATTTGAAAAATGTTGAAAAGTATGATTTTCCGGTTAAATGAAGGCATTTTCATGGAAAAGTCCACTTAAAACTTCGATAGAAGTCTCCCCTACACTTAAGATAAACATTGTCCTCAATGTTTAAGCATGTGGGAAGGGTCTCCCCTACACTTATGACATTGTGCACGTTGGTTAACTCAAGTTAAGGAAGAGACGACTAAAGTGATCAATTTCAAATGTGAGTATGAAGAAAATTGGATCACGATAGTTGAGAGATAGAACCAGATTTCGGATAACATGAGATCACGGTTCTTCAAAGATTCCAAGAGTGCAATAATCCCTGTAATCACATCACCATCCAAAAACAAGCAACCTATATAGCTCCCCCTACACTTATGATGAAAAACGGGAAAGGGGGATAGATACCCGGGTTGCCTCCCGAGGAGCGCTTGTTTTTGTTTACCGAGTCGCGAGCTTGACTCGGTCCCGAACTAATTCAAGGGAAACGTGGTGAGGGATGGAATCATCCCCTTAGAGATGTCCTCACCAACGTACAACTTCAAACGCTGGCCATTCACCTTGAAGTTAGGCCCATTTGGCTGAGAAAGCTCAATGGTGCCATAGGGAAAGACATTAGCGATGGTGAATGGACCAGACCAGCGGCTCTTCAACTTGCCTGAGAAGATCTTCAACCGAGAGTTAAAGAGCAAGACTTGATCACCAACGTTGAACTCTCGGTTCTTGATTTTAGCATCGTGGATAATCTTGGTCTTCTCCTTGTAAATCAATGAGTTCTCGTAAGCTTGATTCCTCAATTCTTGAAGCTCGTTGAGTTGAATCTTCCGAAAATCACCGGCTTTGTTGATGTCGAAGTTAGCCCACTTCAAGGCCCAGTATGCCTTATGTTCTAGCTCGATGGGGAGGTGGCAGGCTTTCCCGTACACAAGACGATAAGGTGTACAACCAATCGGCGTCTTATAGGCGGTACGGAAAGCCCACAGAGCATCATCAAGTTTATCGGCCCACGAGGCACGATGCTCTCCCACAGTACGTTCCAAAATTCTCTTCAATCCACGGTTGGATATCTCGGCTTGACCGTTGGTTTGAGGATGATAGGCGGTGGAAAGACGGTGATTGACACCGTACTTAGCCATGACTCTTGCAAATTGATCGTTGTAAAAATGAGTCCCGCGGTCACTGATGATAGCACGAGGAACACCGAAACGAGCAAACAGCTGCTTCAAAAAGTTCACAACCACTCTCGCGTCATTAGTAGGAAGAGCCTTAGCTTCAACCCATTTAGAGACGTAGTCGACGGCGACGAGGATGTACTTGTTCCCTTTAGATGATGGAAATGGCCCCATAAAGTCGATGCCCCATACATCAAAGATTTCACATTCTTGTATGAAATTTTGAGGCATCTCATCTTTATGTGTGATCTTGCCTTGTTTTTGGCAAGCATCACAATGTTTAACCATCTCGTGAGCATCACGATAAATGGTGGGCCAATAGAATCCCGAGTCAAACACTTTTTTGGCGGTGAAGTTGGGACCAAAGTGACCACCGGTGGGTCCTTTGTGGCACGCTTGGAGAATATCAAAAGCTGCCGGTCCGTCAACACACCGACGAATAATCAGATCAGCGCATTGTTTGAATAGAAAAGGGTCCTCCCAAAAGTAAGTCTTAACATCGTTCAAGAACTTCTTCTTTTGTTGGGATGTTAACCCTTGGATGAGAACACCACCCGCTAAGTAATTTGCAATATCGGCAAACCACGGGGTGCCATCGAGATTGAGATTTATAGACATTAGAGTCTCCAGGGGGAAAGAGTCATTGATCTCTTTGTTCGGATGATCCCCCTGATATGGATCCTCAAGTCGACTCAGATGATCCGCGGCCAGGTTTTCGGCTCCCTTCTTGTCACGAATTTCAATGTTGAATTCTTGAAGGAGCAAAACCCAGCGAAGAAGTCTTGGCTTAGAATCGTTCTTTGTCATCAAGTACTTCAACGCGGAATGGTCCGTGTATACGATGGTGGTAGATAAAACAAGATAGGGGCGAAATTTCTCAAAAGCATAGACAACAGCTAAAAGCTCTTTTTCGGTTGTCGTATAATGCAGTTGAGCCCCTGTCATTGTTTTGCTAGCATAGTGGATTGGTTGGAAGTGTTTATTCACTCGTTGGCCCAAAACCGCACCAATAGCAAAGTCGCTAGCGTCGCACATCAATTCAAAAGGCAGCTCCCAATTAGGGGTAACCAAGACCGGTGCCTTAGTCAGCTTATCCTTGAGAAGATTGAATGCTTCGAGACACTCTTTAGAAAAGATAAAAGGAGTATCTTTTTCCAAGAGGTGGGTCATCGGGCGAGCGATTTTAGAGAAATCTTGAATAAATCGTCGATAGAAGCCCGCATGACCCAAAAAGCTTCTCACACCCTTCACGGTTGAAGGTGGAGGTAATTTGGCTATGACATCTACTTTAGCACGGTCGACTTCAAGACCGGCTTTAGAGATTTTGTGTCCTAGCACAATGCCTTCTTTTACCATAAAATGGCATTTTTCCCAATTTAGAACAAGGCGAGTGTCTTCGCACCGCTTAAGCATGCGTTCCAAATTGGCAAGGCAAGCAGAGAAGGAATCCCCGAAAACCGAGAAATCATCCATGAAGACTTCCATGGTTTGCTCGACCATGTCATGGAATATAGCCAACATGCACCTTTGGAAAGTCCCGGGGGCATTGCATAAGCCAAAAGGCATTCTTTTATAAGCAAAGGTGCCATAGGGACAAGTGAATGTTGTTTTCTCTTGATCTTGGGGATCGATGGGTATTTGAAAATAACCCGAGAAACCATCCAGAAAGAAGTAATATTCATTACCCGCTAGACGTTCAAGCATTTGGTCCATAAAAGGTAGAGGGAAATGATCCTTTCTCGTGGCATCATTGAGTTTGCGGTAGTCTATACAAACTCTCCACCCAGTAACGAGACGGGTAGGAATTAACTCGTTGTTTGCATTGGGCACAACGGTGATTCCGCCTTTCTTAGGCACACAATGGACTGGACTAACCCATGGGGAATCCGAAATAGGGTAAATCATACCCGCATCAAGAAGTTTGATAACCTCTTTTTTGATGACGTCATGGATTTTAGGATTCACCCTTCTTTGGCTTTGAATAGTGGGCTTAAAGTCGTCCTCCATGAGAATTTTATGTGTGCAAAAGTGAGGATCAATTCCGCGGATGTCGGAGATTTTCCAAGCGATAGCGCGTTTATGCTTCTTCAATACTGCAACAAGGCGGGCTTTTTCGTCTTCTTTCAGATCCTTTGCGATGATAACCGGTAACTTCTCGTCGTCTTCTAGGAAAACGTACTCAAGATGAGGCGGTAGGTCCTTAAGCTCGAGAGTAGGAGGAGCCTCAATAGATGGTGAAACTAACGATGGATCTTCATTAGTCACCTCTTTAGGAGTAGGAGGAGACAATGGGTCCTCATTGAGAAGTCTCTCAATAGTACGAATATCTTCATCCCAATTGGTGGACGAATTATCATACTTAATATTGAGAGGACCCAGGCTAGCTTCGAACTCATCTAAGTCACTTTCTCCAAAAGGAGTAAATGCTGGAGCAATTGAGGCAACGGTCTCAACAATGGGTAGAGAAGAGAGAGTACTTTTGCAAGCATCATAAAAATGTTCTTCACAAGCCTCATCGAGAACGTCAATAGCATTAACACTCTCATAGGAATAAGGTTGTTGAGAAATCTTACCCATGTTGAAGACAATTTGATCGTCACCAACTCTCATGATTATTTCGCCCGCGGCTACATCAATGAGAGTGCGACCGGTCCTCAGGAATGGACGTCCAACGATCAATGGAACACGAGGGTCCATCTCGTAGTCAACGACGACAAAATCAGCCGGGAAGGTGAATTTATCAACGCCAACAAAGACATCTTCGGCTATCCCCACTGGATAAGCAACCGTTCGGTTGGCTAATTCCAAAGTCATTCGTGTGGGGACTAGCTCGGGGAGAGATAATTGCTTCCAAACACTTAAAGGCATTAAGTTTATACTGGCACCTAGATCGGCTAGGGCCATGCAATTCTCTACTCCCGGGAAGTTGCAAGGAATCAAGAAGCGACCCGGATCACCAAGTTTGGTGGGCAATTTCCTTAAGAGCACTGCGGAACAGTTCTCATTAAGTTGGGTCTGAGCAATGTCAAGAAGCTTTTCTTTATCACTTAGAAGATATTTAAACATCTTAGCATATTTGGGCATGTGAGCGAGAGCCTCGGCAAAGGAGATGTTAAAATTCAATTGTTTAAACATTTTTAGGAAGTTTGAAACTTGAATATCATCCTTGCTCTTTTGCTTCTCTTTCCTCAACCTTGTAGGATAAGGTATATTGGATGAAGAAGAAGGCTTTAAGATAGGATCACTCACAACCACGGGTGGTGGGGAAATGGGGATAGAAGGTGAAGAGGGTGGAGAAAGTTGCTCTTTTTCCTTGTTCACAATCACGGGTGGAGGTGTAGGAAGCTCGGGTTCCATATAACCTTTTCCACTACGAGTGGTGATTGCTTTCATCTCCCCTCTTGGATTTGCAACGGTATTACTCGGAAGAGTACCCGAAGAAGAGGGTTGATTACCTTGGATGAGCGAACCAATCATATCACGAAGGTGAAGAGCTTGATTATTGAAAGAGTTTTGCATGTTGGTATTAATAGCATCGCTATGTTTGGCCATATCATTCCTTAGCTCGGCTCGAATATCACTTCCTTGTTTCACCATGTCATTCTTCAAGTTGACAAATTGACTCTGAAGATTCGTCACCATCTCACGATTGGTCTTCATGAATGACTCGACGTCAGGATTCACTGCCATCGGTTGATTGAGAGGTGGAGCTTGGTAAGTTTGCGAATTTCCTTGAGTTTGGTAGGTATTTCTTTGGGATGGATATTGGTTTTGAGCACGAGGTTGGGATTGGTTGTTTCGGTTATAGTTTTGTTGTTGGGTTTGGTTTGCAGGAGGGAAACCGGGAGGTGCAAGATAATTGTTGGAACGATAACTTAGCAAGCTACGGTCTCCTTGAGGGCGAGCTTGATAGCCTCCCGTGGGATATGTACCGTATGCTGCGTTAACGTTTTCAGAATAATTGCCTTGAGTGGAAGGACAATCATTATAAGAATGAGGACCACCACATGTGTCACAAGACATAGCAACGGCTTTAGCTTGTTGAAAGTGGTTTGTGGCCATGGTCATGAAATTTTTGTTCATTTCAGCAAGTTGTCGAGAAATTTCAGACATTTCCGGATTGGAGGTAGTAGAAGAAACATTGACTCTCGAGTTAGATCTTGAGGATGCGGATGAATCCCAATTCTTGTGGTGAGTAGTCATGTTTTCAATCAACTCTCGACACTCCTCTGGTCTCCTTTTCATAAAAGTACCACCGGCGGCGGCATTGATCGTGTCACGATCACGAAAGGTGAGACCATTATAGAAGGTGTCAATAAGAGTGACGGGGAGCATATTGTGATTAGGACAGCGGTCGATCAAATCATTATAACGTTCCCAAGCATCGAAAAGCGATTCATCATTCTCTTGCATAAATCCACTGATTTGGTTACGAAGGCTAGTGACCATGGATGGGGGAAAGTAGCGCGATAAAAAGCGTTGAGTCATGTCGTTCCATGTATGAATAGAATTCTTAGGAAGACGGTCAAACCATTTTTCGGCATGGTGAGAAAGCGAGTGAGGAAAGAGTTGGAGGCGAAGGTCATCCATAGAAACACCGGGAGATTTCATGCTTTGGGTAATAGTGATGAATTTGTCGAGGTGTTTGTTGGCATCATCATCCGGAATTCCGCGAAATGGATTCGTTTGTACTTGCTGGATCATGTGATGTTTCAACGAAAACTCCTGAGCCGTGACATGCATCGGTGCAATCGGGCCTCCACGTCCGTTCATTGTGGGTTGGCATAGCTCCTCCATGGTTCGTAAGTCAGGTGGATTATTCATATTTGGGTGGGGTGGGTTATTATTATTATTGTTGTTTTGGGGGGGTGGAATATTATTGTTGTTGTTGTGTACACCTGCCATGTCTAATTGTTCGAGAGTCTCGGGCTCTGAATAAGACGTGGATCGAGTACGCATACACTAAAAAGAAAATGCAAGAGAAAATATTTTTGGTTTTTATAGGTTTTATATTGTTTTTGTGTTTTTTTGGAAATTTTATATTTTTATGGATTTTTGAAAATTTTTGTGCTTGAAAATAACGTTCCCGAAAGAACGGATCCCAAAATCCAATTTTTCTCACAAGAAACCGTTGATCATTACGAAAAGAGCCGGCAGCGGCGCCATTTTAATAACTGACTTTTGGTTGGTTAATAAAAAGGTTTTTGCTTGCAAGATCTCTCTTTGCGTTGCTCGTACCCAATTGATATTTATCGTTGTTTCGTTCTCGGTATCTTCTCGAATCGATCACGGTCAAAAGTGGAATAGTTGTAATTGGTGACTAAAAGGGGGAGCTTTGGTCTAAATCTACTAAAGTTATAGAGACAAGTATTAATAGAACTAAGCTAGAAGCTTTAAATGGAACAGTAATACCTCATGAAAAACATGTCGGGAATTCTTCTATTCGGAAAGCATGCCTACTCGGAATATTGTCCTATGCGGAAAGTCATGATCATGTGGAAAATTGTCCTACTCGGAATAATAAGCCTATGCGGAATAATGAGGGCAAATCGGAAAACTTGGGTTATTCGGAATATAAAAGATATTCCGAATAGAGGAACTGGAAATAAACTTATGCGGAATAATTAACAACTTTAACCTATGCGGAAAATCCCATTCGGAAAATAAGAGTCATTCGGAAAAAGTTCCGAATAGAGAAACACAACCAATCTTATGCGGAAAAAGTCCTTTATTCGGAAAAGCCGAAATGTTCCGAATAACCAAAGAAGGAAGAACTCTATTCGGAATAAGTGGAAGTTCCGAATAGACACTAAACTTAAACCCAATTCGGAAAGATTGAAAAGTTCCGAATGACACAAAATTGAAATCCCTACTCGGAATGTTTGGAATTATTCCGAATAACACAAAATTTAAACCTTTATTCGGAAAATTGGAAAGTTCCGAATAACACAAAATTTAAAGCCCTATGCGGAATAATGGAAGTTTCCGAATAGACAACACCCCAGATTCCCTATTCGGAATCTGGGCGAGATCAGGAACTGGACGAAGAACAGATAGACACGAATTGTCCCAATCGGACTCAACAAAGTGACAAGGTTTTACCAATTCAACCACAAATCATCTACTAACTACAAGGATCAAATCCCAATCATAAAAACACCAATTCAACAACTTTTTAGAATCAAGCTAGAACCAAATAAAGCTTAAGAACATGAAAGAAAAAGATTAAGAAGAACAAGATGAATCAAAAGATTAAAAGAGGAATTGTATTAATGATTTAAGATTCAAAACAACCAAGATTAACTTACAAGATTGGAAGATAAACAAAGATTAAAACCACTCCTTAAGGGAGATGGTTCCTAAAAACTAGGAAGAAGAAAAATAACTGGAAAAAAGAAGAAGAGTGTGATTTCTGTGTGTATTGGGAGGAGTATTTATATGCTTCTCCCTTGGTTGGTGAGTGGGCTTTCTTCCCTTCTTTTTGTCTTCTCGTCTTTTCAGAAAAATTGACGTTTTCGATTCTGATTCAGGATTTGTTGTCGATTAAATTCAACTCGTCTTTTAATTTCTTCGTTAAATAGACTTGAGTTTCTTCGACTTATGAAAATCTTCCGTCTTTAGTCCTTTTCTTCGATAAATCTTCGAATAGGCCTAGTGACTTCAAATCTTTTGCACCTCTTGGTCAATAGACTTCGTCTTGAGTCTTTTTCCTTGATAAAACCCGTGCAATCCCATGTTTTCTCCAATATTTATCCGGTTGGCTCTGAAAACATAACAAACACACAAACCACGCATAATTCCAAACAAATGACATTAAATACGCGTTTTGGTCTTGTTTTAGCAAGAAATAAGTGGTAGAAAAGATGGGTGTTTACACACCTATCAGGTTCCAATAACAGCCTCAAGTGCAACATTCACCCTTTCGATTTCAATTTAAGAATTGGATGACAACGAATCAGATGACATCTTCCTAGGTGGTAACGTTTTGTCAAACTTCACTCTATAAGGAAAGATCGTCATGACATCGATATCAGATTTAATCTCGCCAATTCTTTTTCAATATCGCAATCAACTAATATCTACATTTCTACGAATATCAACCATTTGTTGGGATCATAAATATCCACAACTTGGTTTAGATCTAGGATAGCTAGAATTTCTACGAGAATAGCTTTGATTAATTTACTAGGGGATTTAAGGTTCCTTGTGACAATCTACGTCGTATAAATATCTCGTATAAATATCAAAATAATCATCAAACAATCATGTAATAAAATTACATCATATATATATATGTATAATCCAAGTAATATATATATATTAAAATAACACTTCTCAGTCTGGCCTTGTAGGTAACTCGGGAATTCTTCGGCACCGTTATAGTCAAAAGATTTTTAGACATTTTTAGAAAAATGTTTATAATTAAAAGATTTTGAAATGTTTTATTCAAAACCTTGATTTTAAAAATATTTCGTTCTCTATAACGAGAGCTCTGATGCCAAACTGTAACACCCCCAAATTTATACAACTCCATACAGCGGAAGACTCGTTGGTGTTACGGGATAGCACATTACTCACATCATAGACAACGCATAAAAATCGCGTCGTTTAATAATAAAGCATTTCCATTCATAAATATGAAAGTTACGTAGGTCCCAAGTCATTGTATTTAATACAGGTTTTACAAAGCATTTGAATGGAAATAAGTATTTAGGTGCGGGCCATGAATTCTTGTTGTCTTCCCGAGAATTACCTTCAAGTACCTGAGATAAAACATGTTAAAAGAATAGGTCAGCGATAACGCCGAGTGAATTCATAGAGTTTAATAAATTCCATCAATATAACGTTGGTATAAAATTATTACCAAAAATCATTTCGTACAAATCATTGTAATAGGCCATAAAATAGCCAAGTTCATTTTTATACAAATCTTTATCGAAAATCATAATATAGGCATTTGCCTTAAAAATCATTATACGAACCATTGTCGTTAAAAACATCATATAATACGTTTTATAACGTGGTTTAATCATAAAAACCGTTATATGAATATGGTTATATAAAACCAAAACACGAACATAATATCAATAGTATGACCCCGTATTGCTAGTCAGGCAATACATCGTAATTTGGTACGTATAGCAGTATTTCGTTGATTGGATTATTATAAGCCGCATGACATTGTTACCTTACTAAAGCAAACAACGGGTAGCTAACCCGATACCAATTTTGCCCATCTAAAGTAGCGTGTCGTCACAAAGGTCACGCTATGGAAATCTTCTCATACATAAATTCGCTTACCAATCAATGTGGCACGACGGGGATCAACCGTCAAGGCACGAACTGGGGTGATCGTCCCCAAATAGTACTATTATATGCACAAGCGTCTACCAAATCCCGGTAGTTCACAATTCATGCTAATGGGACTTTTAGTGACATAACCTAACTTTAATAATCCATTTTTATTTCATCTATCGGGTCCTTTAATTATTCATAGGGTCATACAATCGGGTCATTCAATCATTCGGGTCCAAATCAATAAACAAGCAATCGGGACAAATGGTGTCCTATTTTTATAAAAACTAACATGTTATCTCCCTCGCGGGTTTATAAAACATTTATAAAACATTTAAAAGAGTGCGAGGCTATGAACTCACGTTGATGTGGGAAGGCGATTATCGGCAATTTGGATTACGGTACGTGCTTCAATCACGGAAACCTAGACAAATAATACTCTTCTTAGACTCATGTCCAATGACTTTATAAAAATAACAATTATGTATACATATGATGATTATATATATATATGATGATCAAGTGGGTTTACATATTCTCGTTTACTCATTTTAGTGTTATATGTCGGTAACTTTTATACTAGCTTACTAGTTTTACCTATTGACACGTTTTAAGTCCAATAAACTTACTATAAGTTCTTTAACTTGTTTTAATCCATTTTACACTTATATTATCAGTATTTAAACTTTACAAGTTGGGCCCAAATGGTTTAAGCCCAATAAGTTCTTTTTATAAGTGTTTATCTTATTTAATCCAATTATTAGTCCAATAACGTTAATTTAGTCCGTTAATGTCCGTATGTTATATAGTTCGGGTTTTATCGGTTTTTACTTGTTATACATGTTTATATATCAGTATATAAGTTTTATAAAGTTTACATTAGACGGGTCCAACCATCTAAGTTTTATTTAACAAAAACGTTAATTTTACGGTAATAGCCGAAAAAGTCGTACAAATCAAGTTTATAGTTTTTATTACTTATAAGTATTATTTCACTACCATTTTTATAATTTATACACTTATTTAACCTTTTACATATTTATATAAATAAAATCCATAAGTTAGTGGGTTTTAACTTTACATTTTATACAATAAAATTTTGAGTGCTTATATAATACTATTATTCTTTAATTTCCAAAATCTGATTTTTATTTTCATTTTCACCAAAATTGCCATATCTTGAGTTCTATATGGAGATAGAAGCTCAAATTTTTATCACATAAACTACATGATATGTGCTACATTTAACTCTTCTATAGCTACTGTTGAATCATCATCTAAGTAGTTTCTAAAAATCGTCCAAAACAGTGAACTCAGATTTGTACCTTAAACTTGGTTTGATCATATCTCACTCATTACAATGATTCCATTGCATGGCCAACTCTCACATGTGTACAAGATATATAGCTTACTGTAAATGGATTCTATTCCATCATTTTATCAGTCCATGACCTGTTTCTTTACTGTTTTATACAGCCATCACTTTTAAGCAAGATTTTAGCCTTGTTCTTTATAGTTTTTCACCTTTTTAATCATGTTTATCAACACCAAATCCCCACATAACAATTTTATCGTCATATAATCATCATATACATATACAATAGGAAATAAAATACATGTTTACATAATCAAAATAACAAGAAGATGAGGAGGACAATCTTTATACCACTAAAGTGATGAAATGATGAGCTTTTGGATGAACAAGACATGGTTTTGGGTAACCAATCTTATGAGATATCAACACCACTTCTAGGATCACCAAGTATTTGTAGATTACAATAAAAATCAGCCCTTGTTCTTCATGAAAACTCCTTGAGAAATCAGCCCCAAGACTCCATAGAAACTTCTCCTTGGATGTTAAAACTTGCACCAATCTTCATCTCTTTGGAAGGAGATTAACATATGTAAATTATAACAATAGTTTGTGGTTAAATTTAGATCAAATGGGGTGTTTTGTGTGAGAGTGGGACGAAATCAAAGAGAGAGGAAGAGAGGATTTTGGTTGTTTTGCATGGAGGAAATGAGAGGAAATGGTTTTGTGAAATGGTTTTGGGGAGTTATAAGACAAGTGTCTTAGCTTCCTTGTGAAGTTTTTGACAACACATGGGTTATGTGGCTAAGTCTAGCCATGGGTTTGTGGGGGTGGGGAAAGTGTCCCACTTGTCTCATCCCCATTTAATTACGGGTACTCCTCGATTCTAGTTTCCTTGATTTGCGTGCCCTCGGGTCGTTTTACGAAAAACGTTTTTATAAATTATGGATCAACGGCACAAAACGAATCTAATAAAAATTGTTTCATCAAAAACGGAGTTCGAAAACGTAAATACGTAATCCTAAGGTTTCCGGTTTAGTCGTAAAGGACGTTAAAATAAAATTGTAAGTCCTAGTCTCTTCTCGTAAATTTGTGAGTTTATGAACCAACACAAATTTAAAACTCCAAAATAATATTCACAGATAAATTTATTTTCTGAAATGTCGGACTGTCACCAAAGACGGTGTATGTAAACGTAAGCACGTAACGTAGAATCCTCCGGTTTAAACGTAGTCGATGCTACTTCAAGACATAAATCCAAATTTCTTCCCAAAAATAAGTGAGTTCATATTGTAACATTAAAATAATATTTTCAAATAATATTTGAGAATAAAATATTAATCGTAAATTGACGGATTGTCACAGCTTCTATGAGGGTTCTATTCTTTCTCTCAGGAACCCCATTTTGCTGTGGGGTTCTGGCTACACTAAACTGTCTAGTAATCCCTTTCTTGGCACAAAAATCATCCAACAGTTTATTTCTAAACTCACCACTATTGTCACTTCTAAGCATCTTAACTTCATTACCAGTCTTCTTTTCAATTTGGTTAATAAAGTTAATTAAAGTATCAGCAGTGTCACTTTTCAAAGCTAAAAAGAAAGTCCAAGTAAACCTATAAAAATCATCAGTAATAACAAAGTAGTAAGATTTACCATTCAAGCTTTCTATATTAGTTGGACCAAACATGTCCATATGCAGCAAGTGAAGTGGTTTAGAACTAGAGTGCACCTGTTTAGACTTAAATGAGACCTTGTGCTATTTGCCTTTAAGGCATGGGACACAAGAGTGGTCATTGTGGAAAGCCTTTTCAGGCAAACCATCAACCAAGCCAAGTCTCACAAGCCTGTTTATATTTTTAAAGTTAATGTGACCTAGTCTCCTGTGCCATAGATTACTCTCATCAACTGAAGCATTAGCATAAAGACATGACAAGTTATTATACATCCTAATCCCATTAAGATTCACATTATAAATGTCCTTATGCCTAGGTGTTCTATAATTAATGAATTTCTCATTTGTTATTTTAAAATCTTTGCTCAACACCAAGAATTCAGTATAAGTGAAAAGAACCTTATTTTTGTTATCACAAACTTGTGATACACTAAAAAGATTATAGTCAAGTTCTTTTACCAGAAACACGTTTTTAAAACACAAATTGTTGGTGAGAAGAGTTCCTTTGCCTGTGATAGTTCCATATCCGCCTCCAAAGTAAACTTTATCACCATCCTTAATGGGAGTGAAGTTTGTGAGATAATCTTCCTTCCCAGTCATGTGCCTAGAGCATCCACTATCATAATAGCCATAATCATTAACCTGCTTTTGAATGCCCTGCACATAAAGAAAACAAATTAGTTTTCTTTGGGAACCCAAGCCTGAGCAGACTTAGATTCATTTGGTTGTTCAACAAGAACAGACTTAGTCCTCATAACAACCCCTTGTTCATCCCTTTTTGGATTAAACACCCAGTTAACCCCAATTGGTTTTGTGATGACCTTTGAAATATAATTAAATCTGTTACAGGTCATAAAAATCCCATTAGAATTAGGGTTTTGATCTTGCTTAGGTCTCCATGTCAAGCTATAAGAAGCTTTAGACCCTTTTCCCTGTGGTTGCAAATATTTACCATTATTTGGTCTGGCAACGTTTCTGTCAGCGTTTGATTTTGTCTTGTCAACGCTGAAATTACCCTTATCAGCGTTAAACCTAGGGTTTGCTATAGGAACCCATTGCCTATTAGGCCATGTATTCGTCTTCTGAAAAGGTCTTTGTCCATAAGTGTTAGACCCTTTTGAAAAGAATGGGGCTGGTCTAACAACTTGTGGACTTTGCTGAACAAAAGTTTTGGGTTTGACAGTGTTTGACCTTTTGTCAGCGTTGACCTTGGAAGCGTTGACACACTTATAAGCTAAATGTAAAAAGCTACCACAAGTATAGCAGGCTTTTATAGACATAACTCTAGGTCTAGAAGAAAAGAAACTTGTTCCATTATCACTAATTTGGCTTTTTGGTGACCTAGTATTTCTATACATTTCTGCATATTTAATGCTAGGTTTTCTATCAACGTTTGAGCCAAGGTCAACAGTCTTTCCAGTGATTGGGTTTGTTACTTTGATAGGGTTAGGCTCATTTGGACTATCACTAAGCATGCCACCCTTGACAAACAAGGTAGGGTTGGGTTTCTTCCATTGGTCCAAATCAGTCAACTTCTGCCTATATTCTTCTACTGGAGTAAGGACTCTTGGTGGAGGAACAAATTCCTCTTCTTGGAGTTCTGGTAAACCATTCCAAGATAAGTCCTTTATTTGGACACCATAGAAGTCCCCAGCTGGTGGTGGAACACCATCATACTCTTTCATCCCAATCCCAATCATATCCCTAGAATCCCTTTGTTTACTAACACATTCTCCTAGGGTTTGTGAGGCTTTATCAAATCTCTGAATTTTAAGATCTACATTATCCTTATTCTTGATAGCCTCATCTAACTTAGCCTGTAATTCAACATTGACCCTCTCCATGATGTTTCTAATATTAGTACTAGCATTTAAATCATGTTTTAAGATATTGATTTTATCTTTTAGGTCAAGCTCCATTTTCTTATACCCAGCTACAGTCTTTTCAGTTTGAGTAAGAGCAAGTTGATAGTTAGACAACTTTCATCTCTCATTACTCACATCTGTTGACAATCTTAAAACCTCTTTGTTAAGTCTTTCAGTATTTAAACGACAACCCTTACTACAAAAAGCATCATCATATACCTCATTGTTTGATGAAGATGAGTAGTGTGCCATGAGAGCATAGTGAACATGCTCTTCTTCTACCATATCAGCAACCAAATCTTTATTCTCTTCCTCATCCATAGCCAAATAGCTCCAATCCCGTCCAACACCATCAATTTATTTTGCAACCATGGCCTTGGGATCCTGAGCCTTAACAATTTGGCTTGAGGGTTTTCTAGCATCAGATCTTCTTGGAGATCTGCATTCTCTCATAAAGTGTCCCATACGATGACAATTATAACACTCAACTTTGGATTTATCAAATCCTGCAGTGTCCTTAGCATTAAAAGTCATCATCTTCATGAATCTTCTATTCCATCTGTTTGCTCTTATACTTGCAAGAGCCATATTTCATTTTATTTCCATCTCCTCCAAATGCTCATTACTAATTTGCTCAAGGTCCTCATATGTAATCACTAAACCATTAGGCAATGAAGCAATGTATGCACTGATGAGACTGCTTTTATACATAGTCTCATCGTCCAAATCGGGCTTAAAATGCATTAAATATCATTAAAACTGCCAAATATATGCTCGTGTTTGTTTCTTGTGTATTTTAGGTACGGATATTGAGGAAATGACAAAAAGATCACAAGAATCAATAAAAAACGAACACGGGAAACGAAGCCGCACAATGAACCGGGCCCAAGAATGGAATTTACAAAAAAGTCCTTGAAGTTTGAAGATTTGGCAAGATTGGTCCCTCTACTTTTGAAGACTTGTCATTTTAAACCCTTGTAAAACTCAAAAATTACTTATGGGTCCCTAAAGTGACAAGATTGTACAAGATTGGCCCTTGAAGAATGTTAATATTCCATTTATAACCCTAGAAACAAGTTTATAAAACTTGTTGTGGCCAAAGTCTAAAAAAGAGAACTTGGATTACAAAGGAATTTAAATTGTGAGCTGCTTAAATTAAAAAGACAAGAGAAGAGGATTTCAGGGGCCAAAATGGGCAGACAAGCATTCTCCTTCCAGCCAACCACCACCCTACACGTCACTTTGACCTTTTGATCACCCATTCACCATCCCCCAATCTGCCACGTCCACAACCCACTTATTAAGTTAAACTGATTTTTAAATCAATTTGATTTTTCCCTCTGATGAGACTGTATTTATACATGGTCTCATCGTTCTTTTTGGACTTAAAATGCTAAAAATATCGTCAAAATACCCAAGTATACGCTTGTGTTTGTTCATTCTGTATTTTAGGTACGGATATCGTGAATTCAACAAATAATCACAAGAATCAAGCAAGAATGAACACGGGAAACGAAGTCGTACAAAGAACCGGACCCGTACGATGAATTTCCAAAAATGTCCTTGAAGTTTGAAGAATGTCAAGTTTGGTCCCTCAAGTTTAAAGACTTGGCATTTTATACCCTTTCAAAAATCTAAATTTGCATTAAGGTCCCTAAAATGTCAAGAATTTACATGTTAAGCCCTTGGATAATGCAAATTGTGTACAAATGGTCCTTGATGAAAGTTTGTAAATGCATTGTGCCATTTTTGACAACTTGTCCATAGATATAACAAAGAAAATGACTAATGTTTGTTTAAAGCCTTGGATGACAAAAACATGAGAATGCAGGGGGAGTTTCTTCCATATAACAAAACCTATATCCTATTTTACCCAACTATATACCCACTTTACCCAATTAAGATTAAACAACAGTTCTAATCACCAGGAACCCTAGTCTCATCACCATTTCTAATCAGAGCTAATTCAAAGGAGATTAATCAAATTAGCAAAGGTCTTTTGCTTGTGGCATAAAGAAAAACGAACCCATGTGCTCCAATCTTGTCCAGCTCATCTTATGGGGTCCTCACACCCAAGGATAACTCACGAGATGCACCCTCTTCCTGACACCATTGACCAATTGATGGTTGAGATTGTTTGACGTGATCTCCAAAACAATTAGAAGGCCATGATCATCTCTGAATGACAACATATCCAGCAGAAGGTTCAAGAAGGAGCATCTCACATAGCATATTCTTCAAGTATCCATGGGCATTTCTGGAATTTGATGTACATTAGGGTTTAGGTTTTAGTTCTTCTCAAGTAGTATAAATATTGTAGTTACAGCTTAGCCGAATCTTGTTCCAAATTTTATTTCTTTCAAAAATTCTTGTAATTTTAGTGAATTGTTGAATGAATAAAGTTTGAGTTCCAGTATATTTAAAGTGTTCTTTAAATTTCGTCAATTTAATTTATGCAAGTTATTTTTTTTATCAAAAAGTTTTTTGAAGGAATTTTCTAAAAAAACTGTTTGAGAACCATTAAGCTATAAGAAAGCTACCAAGCTTATCTTGACACATAAGCTTGTTAGTTTTGATTATAGGTTGGTGTTAAATTTCTTGTTACCTTTTAAAATTGTTTGCAAACTTCACTAGTTTTAAGAGTTGGTGGGTCAAGGACACTTGCCTACTTCCTCTTGATTTCTAGTCTAGTTTATAGAAGCTTGTGGCGTATTTTGTTGACACCAAAACAACCCCACCAAGCTTGTATAAGCTAGGTTTTCATTAGTTGTTTTCATCTTGGTTTCTTCAAAAAAAATTTCTGAAAGATCTTGTTATTCTATTTTGTGACTAATCCCACTATTTGAACAAGCTAGGACTAAGAAGCTTGACAAAGTTTTTTGGTCTTAGCTTTTCAAATTTTTTATCTCCCTTGTTTTTCTTGTTTTTGTTCTTAGCAGGTACACAGGGCACCACCCTTTTGACTGTTGTAGTCTAGGGTGGTGTTGTTCACTTTTTTTTGCATACAACAAGCTCCCATAAGCCTTTCTTTAAGCTCCAAATCTCATCCCTTGCTAAATAGGAGATGGCATCAGCCATAGTGGGGCCTGGATGTGGGTCCCATAAGGTATTTTCGGCTTGAACCCTCTTAACTTGCAAGGCTTTTTAGTGATTTGTGAATTTATGTGATTTGTGGTTTAGTTGCTTACTTATGATTAATATTAGCTTAGTCTATTCTCTTGCATGAATTTTGGATGAATTTGATAGGGCAGGAAACTTTTTAGTTGATTAAACAGAAATCTCTTTGTTAAAATTGCTCATTGACAGATTTTAGGGAGTGTTTGGAATAGCAGTTGAATTGGGTGTGGGTGACAACACACCCATACTTTTATGCCCGTACACCCCCTATTTGTTGAAGTTTAGTGGTATTTGTAGTTTTATTAGCTCAGTTAGTGATGGAACAAATTTTGCTTGTTAAAAAGTTTTGGTAAAACTAGCAAAAATCAGTCAGTTAGTCCCTAAGGTTTTTATTTTTTTTGATTTATGGGTTTCCATCGTCATAATAGATTAGTTTTATACAAGTCTAAGGCTGTGTGCAACTTTCTTTAGATTTGGTTTGCTAAATTTTAAGATATTGTGGCCTAAATTTTGCCAAAACACCAAACCCATCAGCAACGTTAAGTTGCTGTGTGTAAAGACTGCACAACAAGTGCTTTTTGGGTTTTGATTAGGTTTTTGGCTTGGGTTTTGGTTTAACATCTAGATTAGGGATAGGTATTAGGTTATATCATCCAGTATTAGTGATTGAATGTTTTTTTTGTCCTCATTTTAGTCATTAAGCCCATTGTGTACTTCAAAAAGCTACCAGACCTGCATTTTGCCTCCACAGTGATTCGTTGTGGTTAAATATATGCTTTGGCTTGTGATTTGGGAATTGATTACTGGTCACTAGCTATGTAGAGGTTAGGTATTAGTGAATCTTAGCTGGACATAGGATTCGTTAGAGTTCGGATAGGGAAAGAACGATTCATAGCTCAATGTTGCATCAACGAGACCCCCCTTTTGCTGAATTTATCGGTCATTTAGGCTTTAGTTTTATGTTTTGAGGTTTGATAGTTGGTCACAACGTATTTTTTAGGGTAATCTAGGTCTAGGTGATCTATTTTTAGGTTTGTGGTAGGATTTGGGTAGCTAAATTTTACTCTTACAGTCCACTGTTAGCAGCAAACCAACAACGGCCCTCTTTCTTGTTAATTTGCTGATTTTGTGTGATTATTGGGTCATTGTTGCTTGCTACTTGTGTTATTATTGACTCCCCACAACCCACTGGTTGTGGGGGTGCCGTTTGTGCCCAAAAACATCGAAAAACGAGCTCAAAATAACCCAAAACGAACTCAAAAAGCATACAGCAAGCTTTTCCTTTGTTGTCCGAGAACGCTGCAAATTTTTTAATTTTTTTAGTGTTGTCCGATATCGGACAACACTGATGTTGGACAAGTCCTTTGTCTGGTAGGATAATGGACAACACTAAAGTACTCCACCTTGGAGTACTTTGGGGGTACTTTCGTTTTTAGCCATTTTTTTAGTTTTTTTTTTTACTTTTTCATTTTTCCTTTGTTAATTTAGTTAAAATATAATTTTTAGAAAAATAAATTTTATATTTATCATTATTTTATTATTTTTTTGCATTATTTTAATTAAAAAAATGTTTTTAGGCTTTAAAAATTAGAAAAATAGTTTTAAAAATTTAGGAAAAATACTTTTTAGTTTATAAATAATATAAGTGAGTAATTTGTCCAATAAAATAATATTTTAAGCTTTTTCTTAATTATATTTAATTTTTGAGCTTTAATTAGCATTAAAAAATTGAATATTTAATTAATAAAAGGTTTTAAAATATTTTATTGGATTTTTATCCTTATTTATATTATTTTGAACTAATTTTTCATTTTTAATTTGTTTTTAGCTTAAAATTTTTAAAGTTTCACGTTTTACGTACTTATGTTCGCGTTTTACGTCAACGTCGTAGTGTAATCGTAATCGTAGCTTGTCTTTAATTTTTCTCTTCTAAACCAAAAACGTCACTAAATCCAAACATTGTTATTTTATATTTTGGCACATTAATACACACACCTCCTTCGAGAACGAACCCGCATTTGTTTGGTTTCGCGTTTTTCCTAAAACGTGCAACTTAATACTTGCCCCCATTATACGCTCTTTTTCCTAAAAGACGTATTTCTACGACTATCAAAATGGCGCCGCTGCCGGGGAGGTGTTTAGTGTTGCCATTACTATTAGTATCGTGTTTGTGTGAGTAGTGCGTTTTATCTTTTCATTTTTTTGGAAAGCGTGAATATCGTACATACTCATTTTTGTTATTTTTCATTACTATATTATAGTATCCAAATAAATCGTGTTTAATTTTCCTAAATTAAACACACAACATCATTTTACTATATTGTAGATATATTGGTTTTCGTTTTTATTGTGAATATTGTTAATATATTGTATTTACGTAGAACAATAAAAATACAAGTACTCCAAATACGTGAGAAATCACAACCTTGATTCGGGATTTCATCACTCGATCATTGTATTCGAATTCAAAGCAAAAGTAAAAGGCAAAATAGATAAATACTTTCGTGAGGCTTAATTTCAATTAACACAAACTATAAGGTGGGTATAAGGCGGTTGTATTTCACGACCTAAGGGAAAAAGGCTCTTAAGTGCTTAGCGCCGCCTCGTTTCCCCCGCTTGCTTGTGCGTGTTTTGAGAAAAAGGGCTAATCGAGGGTTTGGCAACCAAAGTATTATCTACGTATATATATTTGCTTGTGTTTTCAAGATTAAACCCTCTTGAACGTTTTGGTGTTCCACCAACGTTCTAAAGTCATCGAAAGCGTTCACTCCACGTGATCGTTTTCATTCTTTGAGGCTCCTTTAATCGAGAAAGTCGATTCGAGGGGAGATTTGTAGATTTTTGTCTACGTAATACATTCAAAATACCAAAAAAATTAAAAAAAAATCAAAAGCACAAAAATAATCTTCTACATTCCCTCTAATTTCATAATTCTCTTCTTTCACCCTCTATAACGTTTAATTCTCGTAACACTTTCTCGTTGCATCTTGTCGAATGATGGTGGATATTATTCGTGTCCATATTGTGGAGGCCATCCCGATGGTGCCAATTGTTTTAATTGTAAGGTTATTGGAGGTCGAGAGGGTTATATCTATAACTCCGCTCCACGTGGTCTTGGTGACAATTTTCAATCTTACGACCAAGATCACCCATCGTCTTCGTTCTACTCGTCATATGATTCGTCTTTTAATTGTGATCAAAATGATGGAATGAATCAAAACGCCTTTTGTGACTATGTGAGACGCAATAATGCAAACTTAATGATGATTCAAGAACAAGTTAGGAACCTTAAGGAACATCACGAAAAACAATTGGAAACTCATAAGGAATTTTACTTAAAGGAAATGGCCTCCATGAGAACCGAGTTGGAAAATGAATATGATGCCGCTTTTAAAGAACAAGAACGTTTATCTGACCAAGTTGACGAGAGACGGGATAAAATTGTTGACAAAGTTGTGGAGGCTTACACTATTAAGCAAAATGAACTTCTTTCAACGATTGAGACCTTAGAAAAAAAAGTATCTTCATACGAGTCGAGTTCTTCATCGAACGTCACCAATCCTAATCTCGAGAGAGATGTTCAAGTTATTTCGACTCCTAAGACTCGTACGTCTCGTATTGATCCCAATCTCTCGAATTTTAGAGTCGTACAACCTTCGTCGTCTTGCAAAAACGTAGAGGAAACAAAAACGTCATCCAACGAAGTTTTGAAAAATGTTTTTGACAATAAACCAAAGGAAAAACTCGTAGGATACTTGGGATTATTAAATCTTGTACCTTCTAAACCTAATTTTTCTAACGAGGATGAAATTATTGAGGATTTTCTAAATCAATATACACTTAATTTTGACGAAGAAATTCCATTAAATGATTTTAAAAAAGAAAAATGTGAAAAGGTTTTAAAGGAAATCGTTGAACCCTCGTTTTACAAGATGAACGAAAATTAATTCCGAAAGGACGTGTTAGTAATTTTGCTAAAATGTTTGAAAACCCACGTTCGATCCCTTCGAAGGACAAAGTTGAAACCGTCAAGGCAAAATCGTCACGAGACGAGCCTTTTACTCCTAATCCCACACCGAGTGAGATTTTGGATTTATCATGTGAGAAGTCCGCCGATGGCCTTGCTCACATCGATACGTTTTTCGATGTCGAGGTCGAAACGACAAAGGCAAAATCTTAAATCGAAGAGCCTTCTTTTCCTAGTTTCACGACGGTTGAAGCTAGCGACTCGATTATCGACGACTTTATTGCTCGACCTCTTCCACGAGGAAGAGAAGACGTTTTTGATCCCGATGGAGACTTTTTCGAGATCAAACGTATTCTTGATGATCCGCCTTCTATTTTTGAGTTTGATGAGGACCGTTGTGTTAGCCCGGAGGGGGATGTTTTATTGATCGATTCACGTTTTAAAAATTCAAATCCTCCTCCCGCCTTCAAGATAAATGTGAAAATTTTAAGTGTGTCTAGAATTGTTTTGGAAACACCAAATATTCTCAATTTAATCAACTTGGGTTTTCGTAACATAGAGTTAAAAAATGAAAAAGGAAAAGATTTTATAATTGATTTGAAAATTTTTCCAAAGTTAACTCCGTCATCACCTCGTTTAATTGAACTTGCTACAAACGCGTCTACTTCTTTTGACGACGTTTTGTGTGGATCTAGTATGGGGGAAGCCCCATTTGTTCCCCCACACTTCTCCACCGAGGACGAGATTTTTGACCCTGGTATCACGTTTAAGATAAAATCTCGGTCTTCCACCGAAGTAGTCACTAGAAATCGTTTCTACACTTACGGTGAGAGTTTACCTCGAGTAACTCAATTTTTATGCCCAACCAATGTCCCACCCTTTTCTTCTCATCCTATTTTCTTGTGTCCCTTTGGGACGTTGTTACTTGAAGTCGTGTTGTTTCGTTTATCATCTGAAAACGAAGACACGATCTTTGATCCCGGTATAGAGGCTTTGCCTTTATTCACGGTTGCTTTTGGGCCTTGATTACATGTGAGTCCCACCAAAAAAGACCGAACCAAGATAATCCCTAAATGATCACATTTATGGGGATTCGAGTCGAGCTTTTGACTCGGTTATCAAAAACAAGGTGCCTCGTGGGGGATTCTCATGCTTATCCTTGTATATATTATCGCTTTCTTAGTTTAATGTAACGAGGGGACTTGTGCTCTTCCTACCTTTGTTTCGTGGTTGTTTGTGATTGTGATTCATTAGGTTCATCGACATCATTGAAGCCTCTCGTGTTCATTTTACGGATCACTCGAGCTTCGATCGTTGCCTTTGGAGATTCCGATATCCGATGATATCCTTTTATGTTCTAACGTTTATCTTATTAGCATAATTCATAAACGGCTTTTAGGTTATTCGTTTTACCCTTTCCATGCTCGAGATTAAGCATTCGACTACGTCTCTAGTATGGGGGTGTTTACACCCCTAGACTCGAAACATTGAGGACAATGTTTAGTTTTAGTATGGGGGGTGAGTAGATACTTCACCTTGCCTACGTCAACACGCTTTCCAATATTCATCTTTTTGTTATCGTTTTATGCAAAGTAAGGCTAAAAATGGCCAAATTTTAAAATTTTTCTAGTTTTTCATAAGTGTTTAAGACACGAATGTAGGTTTTCCGATGGTGAGAATAAGAGTAATTTTTTACTCGACCGTGCGTGTTGAGCACTTAGCTTCGATTCCTTAACTTTTTAGGCTAAGTCTCTTAAATGAGGACGAGAAATGATAGAGTTATTTATAAGTCTCGTAATCGTCACGATCTCATGTGTAGTAATTATTAGCTCATTCTCCCCACACTTTTGCATAATAAATTGTTAATAAATATTGATTTAGCGGTTTAGTCACTATTGTTGGTTTCTAATTTGTTTTAGTAGCTTCCATGTAATTAAATTGGGAAAACATTAAGGTATCGCCAGCGTCACGGTTTTGAAGTATTGGCACCCCAATAATCGAAAGCTTCACCCAATAATAAGATTTCAAGTGCTCACCTAAATTAAGCAAAAATTTGAAGCCCCACAAGGACGAAAAATCTATGCAAAATTGAAAGTGAATCAAGCCTTAATCTTCGAAGCTTTAAAGATCCAAAATTCGCTTTAGCGTGAGGATATACGTCTTTGGCTAATAAAACCACCGATGAGGCGGATAATAAAAGGCAAGGCAAGACCGAAGTCATAATAAAAGCTTCATGGCGAAGTTGAATAAAAGATGGAGGTAAACCAAAGATAATAAGGCCCTTCCGTTAGGGGGCATATAAAAGTCTTGGTAATAAGTCTCATGTTCAAAACCGTTATAAAACCGTGTTTATCGATCCTTCTTGTTGACTTAATTTTTTAACATCGTTGTCTATTAGGATGAATTATTAATTTAATGATTTTGGTTACACCGTTAAGTTTCTATTTTTAGACTTAATCTCTATTCACGCATAAGTCAATGATGTATCCTCGTGATCATTAAGACAAAAATAAAATATAAGAGATACCAATTAGGAATAAGGGAGTTTAGGTTCGTAATTAACACTCATGAGATGTGTTCGTGTTGCTAACTTATAATGACAATGATCTCGTTGCACGCTTAGCATGAAATTGGAGTGAAAATCGAGGACGATGAAATTATTTCTAACGAAGCATTCACATGTTCTTATTATATGAACCTAAACATCCCATTTTGCGATGAAAACAATACATTATGTCTAAAACACGTGTAGTAGTTTATTTAAATTTATATCTTGAATAAAAGTCATCAAAAAATGAATTTTGGAAGTGCTATGATACTTAATTCTAGCATTGCGTGGGGACACGACAATGGTTTAGTATGGGGGAGTGATGAGACTGTATTTATACATGGTCTCATCGTTCTTTTTGGACTTAAAATGCTAAAAATATCGTCAAAATACCCAAATATACGCTTGTGTTTGTTCATTGTGTATTTTAGGTACGGATATCGTGAATTCAACAAATAATCACAAGAATCAAGCAAGAATGAACACGGGAAACGAAGTCGCACAAAGAACCGGACCCGTACGATGAATTTCCAAAAATGTCCTTGAAGTTTGAAGAATGTCAAGTTTGGTCCCTCAAGTTTAAAGACTTGGCATTTTATACCCTTGCAAAAATCTAAAATTGCATTAAGGTCCCAAAAATGTCAAGAATTTACATGTTAAGCCCTTGGATAATGCAAATTGTGTGCAAATGGTCCTTGATGAAAGTTTGTAAATGCATTGTGCCATTTTTGACAACTTGTCCAAAGATATAACAAAGAAAATGACTAGGGTTTAGGTTTTAGTTCTTCTCAAGTAGTATAAATATTGTAGTTACAGCTTAGCCGAATCTTGTTCCAAATTTTATTTCTTTCAAAAATTCTTGTAATTTTAGTGAATTGTTGAATGAATAAAGTTTGAGTTCCAGTATATTTAAAGTGTTCTTTAAATTTCGTCAATTTAATTTATGCAAGTTATTTTTTTTATCAAAAAGTTTTTTGAAGAAATTTTCTAAAAAACTGTTTGAGAACCATTAAGCTATAAGAAAGCTAACAAGCTTATCTTGACACATACGCTTGTTAGTTTTGATTATAGGTTGGTGTTAAATTTCTTGTTACCTTTTAAAATTGTTTGCAAACTTCACTAGTTTTAAGAGTTGGTGGGTCAAGGACACTTGCCTACTTCCTCTTGATTTCTAGTCTAGTTTATAGAAGCTTGTGGCGTATTTTGTTGACACCAAAACAACCCCACCAAGCTTGTATAAGCTAGGTTTTCATTAGTTGTTTTCATCTTGGTTTCTTCAAAAGATTTTTCTGAAAGATCTTTTTATTCTATTTTGTGACTAATCCCACTATTTGAACAAGCTAGGACTAAGAAGCTTGACAAAGTTTTTTGGTCTTAGCTTTTCAAATTTGTTATCTCCCTTGTTTTTCTTGTTTTTGTTCTTAGCAGGTACACAGGGCACCACCCTTTTGACTGTTGTAGTCTAGGGTGGTGTTGTTCACTTTTTTTTTTGCATACAACAAGCTCCCATAAGCCTTTCTTTAAGCTCCAAATATCATCCCTTGCTAAATAGGAGATGGCATCAGCCATAGTGGGGCCTGGATGTGGGTCCCATAAGGTATTTTCGGCTTGAACCCTCTTAACTTGCAAGGCTTTTTAGTGATTTGTGAATTTATGTGATTTGTGGTTTAGTTGCTTACTTATGATTAATATTAGCTTAGTCTATTCTCTTGCATGAATTTTGGATGAATTTGATAGGGTAGGAAACTTTTTAGTTGATTAAACAGAAATCTCTTTGTTAAAATTGCTCATTGACAGATTTTAGGGAGTATTTGGAATAGCAGTTGAATTGGGTGTGGGTGACAACACACCCATACTTTTATGCCCGTACACCCCCTATTTGTTGAAGTTTAGTGGTATTTGTAGTTTTATTAGCTCAGTTAGTGATGGAACAAATTTTGCTTGTTAAAAAGTTTTGGTAAAACTAGCAAAAATCAGTCAGTTAGTCCCTAAGGTTTTTATTTTTTTTGATTTATGGGTTTCCATCATCATAATAGATTAGTTTTATACAAGTCTAAGGCTGTGTGCAACTTTCTTTAGATTTGGTTTGCTAAATTTTAAGATATTGTGGCCTAAATTTTGCCAAAACACCAAACACATCAGCAACTTTAAGTTGCTGTGTGTAAAGACTGCACAACAAGTGCTTTTTGGGTTTTGATTAGGTTTTTGGCTTGGGTTTTGGTTTAACATCTAGATTAGGGATAGGTATTAGGTTATATCATCTAGTATTAGTGATTGAATGTTTTTTTTGTCCTCATTTTAGTCATTAAGCCCATTGTGTACTTCAAAAAGCTACCAGACCTGCATTTTGCCTCCACAGTGATTCGTTGTGGTTAAATATATGCTTTGGCTTGTGATTTGGGAATTGATTACTGGTCACTAGCTATGTAGAGGTTAGGTATTAGTGAATCTTAGCTGGACATAGGATTCGTTAGAGTTCGGATAGGGAAAGAACGATTCATAGCTCACTGTTGCATCAACGAGACCCCCCTTTTGCTGAATTTATCGGTCATTTAGGCTTTAGTTTTATGTTTTGAGGTTTGATAGTTGGTCACAACTAGGGGTGTGATTCGGGTTGACCCGGTCGGGTTCGGGTCAACTCGGGTCGGATCAAGTCGGGTCAAGGGTAAAAAATATATAACCCGAACCCGAGCCTAATTAGAACTCGGGTCACTCGGGTTCGGGTCAATTCGGGTTGGGTCAATTCGGGTCGGGTCAACTCGGGTTCGGGTCAACCCGAGTTTGAGGAAAAAGTGTAAAAAGTGGCCTAGTTTTGTACTAAAACAATGTAAAAAGTCTAATTTTAGTCGGGTCAAGTCGGGTTGGTCGGGTTCGGGTCAAGTCGGGTCGGGTCAAGTCGGGTCAAGGGTAAAAATATATAACCCGAACCCGAGCCTAATTAAAACTCGGGTCAATTCGGGTCAACCCGAATTGACCCAAATACGCTTTTGGACCCGAGTGACCCGACCCGAATATGATTATTCGGGTTCGGGTTCGGGTCGGGTTCGGGTCGGGTCAACTTTTTTGACACCCCTAGTCACAACGTAGTTTTTAGGGTAATCTAGGTCTAGGTGATCTATTTTTAGGTTTGTGGTAGGATTTGGGTAGCTAAATTTTACTCTTACAGTCCACTGTTAGCAGCAAACCAACAACGGCCCTCTTTCTTGTAAATTTGCTGATTTTGTGTGATTATTGGGTCATTGTTGCTTGCTACTTGTGTTATTATTGACTCCCCACAACCCACTGGTTGTGGGGGTGCCGTTTGTGCCCAAAAACATCGAAAAACGAGCTCAAAATAACCCAAAACGTACTCAAAAAGCATACAACAAGCTTTTCCTTTGTTGTCCGAGAACGCTGCAAATTTTTTAATTTTTTTATTGTTGTCCGATATCGGACAACACTGATGTTGGACAAGTCCTTTGTCTGGTAGGATATTGGACAACACTAAAGTACTCCACCTTGGAGTACTTTGGGGTACTTTCGTTTTTAGCCATTTTTTTAGTTTTTTTTTTTTTACTTTTTCACTTTTCCTTTGTTAATTTAGTTAAAATATAATTTTTAGAAAAATAAATTTTATATTTATCATTATTTTATTATTATTTTTTTGCATTATTTTAATTAAAAAAATGTTTTTAGGCTTTAAAAATTAGAAAAATAGTTTTAAAAATTTAGGAAAAATACTTTTTAGTTTATAAATAATATAAGGGAGTAATTTGTCCAATAAAATAATATTTTAAGCTTTTTCTTAATTATATTTAATTTTTGAGCTTTAATTAGCATTAAAAAGATGAATATTTAATTAATAAAAGGTTTTAAAATATTTTTATTGGATTTTTATCCTTATTTATATTCTTTTGAACTAATTTTTCATTTTTAATTTGTTTTTAGCTTAAAATTTTTAAATTTTCACGTTTTACGTACTTACGTTCGCGTTTTACGTCAACGTCGTAGTGTAATCGTAATCGTAGCTTGTCTTTAATTTTTCTCTTCTAAACCAAAAACGTCACTAAATCCAAACATTGTTATTTTATATTTTGGCACATTAATACACACACCTCCTTCGAGAACGAACCCGCATTTGTTTGGTTTCGCGTTTTTCCTAAAACGTGCATCTTAATACTTGCCCCCATTATACGCTCTTTTTCCTAAAAGACGTATTTCTACGACTATCACCCTCCCTAACACCTTATTTAAACCTAATCTACCCTTAAACAGATTAAACCATCTTCATCCTTCCCATAAACCCTAATTTTCCCCAGTTACTATTAACCTAAAAACAAAGGGGTTTTACCCCTTATTATCCAGAATGGTAATTAACCATATTGTCACCAAAACCCACATAAATAAACATCCACCACTTAACCCATGTGACCACCCCATGGTCCCCTGCTCACGTCCCTATCCCCCAAACCCCATGAGGAGACAAGATTGATGGTGAGATCTCATTCCTTGGCCCCTAAGTTCATTTTAACGTCCAAGATTTCTTTACAACAGCTGTGCATCACATGCCACCATTTTTGACCAAAAGTCCAAGATTCGTCCAAGGGCCTTTATGGCAATTCATGTATTAGGGTTTGTTAGTCCTAGAATGTTCTGTTTAAGCTTATAAAAGGAGAATGTGGCTTGTACATTTCCCTTTGTTCCAGTTTTCTAGCAAATTTCTTTTGTAATCCCTTTTTATTAAATATAAAGTTGGTATTTTTTATAAAAAGTAATTCCTTTTATGATTTGTAAAAGTTGGTATTAAGGTTAGCTAGAAGCTGAGTTTCATAATTTGTTTATTAGTTCAAGATTTTTCAAAATTCAGTCCTATTTTCAAAGTTTCTGAAAAAGTGTTGGTTTTGGTAAAATCTTGTTCCAATTTGGTTTTCCAGGTTTGTAAGTTGTTTGTTTAAGTGATTTGAAAGGAAACGTTTTTGAGAGAATTTTGTGAAAAAAGGTTTAAAAAAGTTTAAAAATCAGAAAAGTGGTATTTGTGTTCTAATTTTTCTTAGCAGGCAATCCTTTGAGTTCTTGACTGATCTTCCAAGAGATTCAGCACAGGCCCGAGTCTGTTTGGAGATGGCTATGCAGCCATTGTGGGACCTGGATGTGGGTCCCACAAGGTAACTTACTTATACCTTGTTTTAGTTTTCAGATTTTGTTGATTTATGAGATTTGGTTGAAGTTCATGAAATCTGTCTAATTGTTGGTTACATGTTTGTTTTGATGTTGTTTGAATGTTAGATTAAGTTCCTATTGATTTGGTTTGGATTTGACTTGATTTGGTTTGAAAATTTTCAGTTTCTAAAAATTAAGGTGTGTTTGGGATTAGGGATCTAATAGGCTTAAAAGTGTATAAACCTGTTAAAAACCTATCACACACACTCATTTGGTTGTTATTAGGTGACATTGTTATTAGGTTTTCAGTTGGGTAGAGTTTTAAACACATTTGCATGCTAAAAATATGGCTTAAGTAGTAAAAATCAGTAAGGTCCTTATTCATGCATGTTTTGTGAAAATTTTGCCTTCAAATTTGATAAATTGTTAGGAGATAGGTCATTCTAGGGTTTGCTATTGGTTGTATGTCATTTGCTTAGTTTGTGTGCAAGATTTGAGGCTTTGAAATTCACTTTTGTGCAAGTAACTTAGTCAACTGTTCATCAGATACATTACATGCTTAAACAGTCACTTGATTAGGCAATTTGTGGTTGATTTTGTGAAAGGACTTGTGTTTTTTGTGTTGCTCTTGACTTCCCACAACCCAACTGGTTGTGGGAGTGCCTTATTGCCCAAGATAAGCCCACAAATAAGCTTTCCTAAGCTTATTAGGTCAACTGACCTGAAAATTACACTAGCAGTGGGAAAAAGGTTCCCCTTGCTAACACACAAGTTAGCACTGCTACACTACTGGACAAAACCTTTGGACATGTCACATTCAGAAACCTAGAAATTTTGTCTTTAGTGCCTAAATTTAGGAATTAGGGTTTCAAATTTGTTTCATTATTTTTCTTATTAAATTTGTGATTTTTCTGTTTAATTAGAAATTTTATTACTGTTCATTTAATATTTTTTAGGTTTAATTACAATTTTTAAATACTTTTAAGTTTCTGTTTTTTGTCTTCTAGTGAAAAATTATTTATTTTTCAGTTTCAAAAATTTTGTTAGATTAAGAAAAATAATTTAAGATTTTTAGTTCAAAAAGTTTTTACTGTTCACTTATTTATTTATTTTTTAGATTTTATTTAGTTTAATTAGGGTTTTATTTATAACTGTTTTTGTCTTTTAGTGCAAAATTTTATATTTTTCAAACTTTTTCATTTTTCTACTGTTCATTAGAGTAATTTAGGATTTTTAAAATTGACAAATTAATTTTGGCATTATTTTATTATTTTTTAGGATTATTTTAGTTTAAAAATAGTTTTTAGTGATTTAAAAATAGAAAAATAGTTTTTAAAAATTAGGAAAAATACTTTTTAGTCTTTAGATAATATAAGTAAGTTATTTGTTCAATAAAATAATATTTTGGACATTTTGTTAATTATATTTAATTTTAGGGCTTTAATTAGCATTTAAAATTTAATATTTAATTAATAAAAGGTTTTAAAATATTTTTATTGGATTTTTATTCTTATTTATATTATTTTAGACTTACATTTAGCTTTTAATTAATTTTTGGTTTAAAATTTTTAATTTTGTAGTTTTTACGGTTTTACGTGAACGCCTTTTCGTCTTAGCTCGATCCGACTTCGTAACCGTCATTCTCTTCTTACCCCATTTCTATTTTCTTTTTCTCTATATAATCTCAAATAATTATCAATTCATTACAAAACGCACTAGCCTCCTCGGGAAACGAACTTGAACTTCATAAGGGTCATTAGTGCTCGGTTTTCCTAAACCGACACTTAACGCTTACCACTATTTTGCCTATTCCTTTTCCTAAAGGGTAGAATAAACACTACATCATGCACACACAGTATCAAGATCAATACCAGCAGGCTTAACTCTTGGTGAGTCAATTTTGTATGTGTCAGCGTCTGAATGTGAGGCGTTGACAGGATATGATCCAGCGTTGACACAAGTTGATCCGGTAACTGGATGCATGTATGACTCCTTCTGATCAAATTGACCTTCACTATGTGAGAAGAAGGCCATGTTTCCATTTGTATACTTGCTTCCATGATCCAAAAGAGTTTCATTCTCTATCAGCCTCAGTTTATTGTACACATCATCAAAGGTAGAACTTTTGTGAGTGTTATTAGCAATTATAGACCTTGCTTCAATTTTCCATGCGTCACCAAGGCTTTTAAGAAAAGTAGAGATGATATCAACATCACCAAGCACTGTTCCCATGAAGGATAGCTTGCTTGTGATGTCCAAAAGTCTACTTCTCACACTACTTAGCTTCTCATTAGGTTGAGCCTTAAAAACAGCATACTCATGCAAGAGTTGCTTCTTTTTCTCTTGCACAGTATCAGCATTACCACCATAGGAAACTTCAAGGGCTGCCCAAAGATCTTTTGCAGACTCATAACTTCTGTATTTGTGCTGATTTTCTTGTCCCAAAGAGAGTTTCAAAATGCTTAGGGTTTTCATATCAACCCTTCTCTTTGCTATATCCTCAGTTGAGACAACTGTAACACCCCCAAATTTACACAATTCAATACAGCAGAAGACTCGTTGGTGTTACGGGATAGCACATTTCTCACATCATAGACAACGCTTAAACATCGCGTCGTTTATTAATAAAGCATTTGCATTCATAAATATCAAATTTACATAGGTCCCAAGTCATATTATTTCATACAATTTTTCAAAAGATTTGAATGGAAATTGTTATTTAAGTGCGGGCCATGAATTCTTGTTGTTTTCCCGAGAATTACCTTCAAGTACCTGAGATAAAACATGTTAAAAGTAAAGGGTCAGCGATAACGCCGAGTGAATTCATAGAGTTTAATAAAATCCTTCAATATAACATCGGTATAAAATTATTACCGAAAATCATTTCGTACAAATCTATGTAATAGGCCATAAAATCGCCAAAGTCATTTTATACAAATCCTTATCAAAATCATAATATAGGCTTTCGCCTTCAAAATCATTATACGAACCATTGTCGTTAAAACATCATACAATACGTTTTATAACGTTGTATAGATTAAATAAAAACCGTTATATGAATATGGTTATATAAAACCAAAACACGAACATAATATCAATGATAAGACCCTGTATTGCTAGTCAGACAATATATCGTAATTTAATGCTTAAAGCAGTATTTTGTTAATTGGATTATTATAAGCCGCATGACATTGTTACCTTACTACAACAAACAACGGGTAGCTAGCCCGAAACTCATTTGCCCATCTAAATTAGCGTGTCGTCACAATAATCACGCTTGTGTAAATCTTCTCATACATAAATTTGCTTACCAATCAATGTGGCACGACGAGGATCAACCGTCAAGGCGCGAACTGGGGTGATCATCCCCAAATAGTACTATTATATGCATAAGCGTCTACCAAATCCCGGTAGTTCAGAATTCATGCTAATGGGACTTTTAGTGACATAACCTAACTTTAATAATCCATTTTATCTCATCTATCGGGTCATTTATCATTCATCGGGTCATACAATCATTCGGGTTCAAATCAATAAACAGACAATCGGGACAACTGGTGTACTATTTTATTAAAACTAACATGTTATCTCCCTCGCGGGTTTATAAAACATTTCATAAAAATATTTAAAAGAGTGCGAGGCTATGAACTCACGTTGGTGTGGGAAAGCGGGTTATCGCCAATTCGGATGTACGGTACGTGCTTCAATCACGGAAACCTAGACAAATAATACTCGTCTTAGACTCTTGTCCAATGACGTTATAAAAATAACAAATATACATATGATGATTTTATACATATGATGATGATCAAGTGGGTTTATACATCTTTAGTCATTCATTAAAGTGTTTATGTGTTGGTAACATTTTTATACTAGTTATACTAGTTCAATTTAATTACATTTTGGAGGCCCAATAGGCCCATTACAAGCCCACTACATTTTATTAGCCCATTTATACTTTTATTATCAGTATTATACTTTACATGTTTGGCCCAAGTGGGTTAATCCCAATAAGTAAATTTTATAAGTGTTTAGCCCATTTAGTTGAATTATTAGTCCAATAATGCTAACTTAGCCCGTTAATGTCTGTATGTCATATAGTTCGGGTTTTATCGGTTTATACTTGTATTAGGTACTTATATATATCAGTATATGACTTTTAAAAACTTTACATTAGACGGGTTTGATCGTCTAAGTTTTAATTGGCGAAAAACGTTAATTTTACGGTAATAGCCGAAAAAGTCGTAAAAATCATGTTTATAGTTTTTATAACTTATAAATCTTATTCAACTACCATTTTTATAAAGTGTCCATTTATTTAACCTTATACATATTTATATATATGAAATTTGTAAGTTAGTGGGTTTTAATTTACATTTTATACTATATTAGTTTGAGTGCTTATATAATACTATTAAACATTAATTCTTCAAAATCTGATTTTTAGTTTCATCTTCACCATGTTTATCATATCTTGAGTTCTATAAGGAGATAGAAGCTAATTTTTGGATGGAATAAACCTCATATTATGTGCTACAAATAAGTTAGTTATAGCTACTGCTCATTCCATGTCTAACTATCCTTAACAGTCCCTACAAAACAGACTATTCAGATTGGTACACTCATCTTGTTTTGATCATATCTCACTCATTTTTATGATTCCATTGTATGGCCAACTCTCACATATGTATGACATCTAACACTTACTGTAAATGGATTCCACCATGCAATTTTATTAGTTCATAACTTGGTTACTTACTGTTTTTATACAGCCAACAATTTAAGCAAGATTTTAGCCTTGTTTCTTATGGTTTTTCATCTTTTTAATCATATTTATCAACACTTGATCCCCATAAAACATTTTTATCATCATATATTCATCATATACATATACAATAAGAAATAAAATACATGATTACATAATCAAAATAACAAGAGGATGGGGAGAACAATCTTTATACCACTAAGATGATGTAGGTTGTGATTAAGACATGGATTTTGATGGAAGAACTTATGGTAGATCAACACCAATCTTCATGGCCACCATACTTGTAAACTTCATGTAGAAATCAGCCCTTGTACATTACCAAATCACCTCCTTGGATGTTAGGATCACCTCCAATCTTCATATCTTCAAAGGGTCTTCATCTTGATCAAATGATGGTGTTTTGTGGTGGTAAAAGGGACGGCCAAAAATGGCTAAAGAGAGAGATATGTGTGGTTTTTGCATGTATCTAAATGTGAGAAATGGTTTCAAATAGCTAGCTAGTGGTTTTTGTGATGTTGGTCAAAGGAAGAGGACATGTGTCCTTCCTTTACATAATAAGTTGACACCTTTGAGGTGTGTTGGCTTATGTTGGACGCCACACATAGTGGGGTGGGCAAGTGTAAAACTTGTCCCATCCCACTAATTTACGGGTACTCCTCGATTCTAGTTTCCTCGATTTGCGTGCCCTCGGGTACGAAAAACGTTTTTATAAATTATGAATCAACGGCACAAAACGAATCTAATAAAATTGTCTCATCAAAAACGGAGTTCAAAAACGTAAATACGTAATCCTGAGATTTCCGGTTTAGTCGTAAAGGACGTTAAATTATAATCGTAAGTCCTAATCTCTTCTCGTAAATTTGTGAGTTTATGAACCAACACAAATTTAAAATCTTAAAATAATATACACAGATAAATTCATTTTCTAAAAATGGTGTATGTAAACGTAAGCACGTAACGTAGAATCCTCCGGTTTAGACGTAGTCGATGCTACTTCAAGACGTAAATCCAAATTTCTTCCCATAAATAAGTGAGTTCATAATATAACATTAAAATAATGTTTTTAAATAATATTTGAGAATAAAATATAAACCATAAATTGACGGATTGTCACAGCATTTACCCCTAAACAGGATCTTTGTCCTCAAAGATCATCTTATCTTACTACTCGCTTCTTATAGAGTTAAAGCCATGTGGGTATTTCCTCCACATTCGGTCTTTTCTCCCAAATTTAATCCATTACAATACGCGAGTTTCATCAAACACAACTACGGGAATAAGATCATGCTTATTGTTGACTTACTTTCTCTATCCATGTTGTTCACGGGTTTTTGATGAATGCAACTTTTCGTCGATCTAAACTTCATTAAGGAATAGTCAGATTTTCAGTTGATAGGCATTTTATCAAGTTCGATATACGAAACATAATTCACCCAGCTCTTGAAGTCCTAGGGTAGATCTAGCTTATATGCCTTTCAAACCAATCTTTTACATCATCTCAATGGTCCCATTCAACGGGGACTTACTTCCCATGATCTTTCAGATCATTAATTCATTTTTCCATGGTTAAATTTTTTGGCATAACTTCGCTACTCATCTGGCACTTCAATATCTACATTTCATATTCACATAACCTCCTGCCACTATCGGCAGTCAATAATCAGAACCTAATTTCAACAATCATTTTAGGTCTCGCAGGTTGGGTATTTTTCAAGGTTAGGTTTGTCATCATAGGAAACCTTAAACCTAAAAGACATGTCCAACTCACAATGGGTGTATGTCGGGTGTCTTCCTCCCTACTCCTGCTTACAGATGCTCTCACAAGATTCGATCTCGATCCTAATACGATAGTTTTCAATGATAATCTCTCCAAATGAAAACGATTATATGGTTTATTACCAAAGGTCAATTATTCAAGCATAACACAAGACTTCTAGTGTTTTGTATCATTACTTTGCCTCGTCTCTTCGATTGGGGTGGTAAATAGTACTCTCATCAAGGTTCGTTCCTAATGACTTCTGAGCAAATCTCTAGAAATTCAATGCGAAGCGAGGATCTTGATAGAGATGATCGATACAGGCACACCATGTTTACACAACTCCTTTAAATACAAAAGAGTCAATTTCTTCATCAAGAATCTATCACTAACAGGAATGATATTAGCAGATATGGTCAGTCTGTCGATGATGACCCAAATAGAATCAAATTCAGATGATGACCTTTGCAATAGCTAGACGTTTACTAATGTATGAGGTGATGTCTGCCTTCATAATTTGCCATCAGTACAACTTCTTCAGCTAAAGATACATTAAATCAGAAATGGCATGAATAGAATACTTATCCTTATAAGATTCCAACATAACTACATCTCAATATTTAAGCAACCACAAGTGGCCTTTTATACATTTAACGCCATCGGCTTCTCAATTCTAATGGTTCACATTAGCCGCGAATCCCTTTTTATTATCTATATTATCCTTCTTACAAGCATCAATTATTTATTAATTGTTCGGCAATTTATTTTGCACATTCATTATTAAGGAACACATCCTAATTGATTCTTTATCCTTTTTACATAATGCGTCAGTATTTACATTCGTCTTTCCTGATGAAATAATTATCATGTCTACAATTTACTCAGAAATTCTTTCTACATATTTTCTAAGTCTTAGTTCTATCTCAACTATTATTTTTATCAGTTTTGCTTGATCCGACGTTTTAAAGCGTCGATAATTATTACACGTAAATTAACAATAAATATTAAGTTTTTATGAAACGTAAACGTTAAAAGTTTAAATTTCTTAGTTCGACCAATTATAATAAAATGTTTAAAAAAATAAATTTGAATTTAATTAACACGATTTTTGTTGATTTATCGAAAATAATTGTTAAGATTCATAAATGTTTGAAAAATCTTTGGTTATACTTTGGTCAAAATTTTCTTAGTTGAAAAGCAAAAAGTGTCATTTAAAATTTCAAGTCATGGTTTAAATGGTTTCCTCAATCCCTCTTAGGTTGTCTTGAGGTATACACAAAAATTTACCCCTAAACAGGAGTTTAGTTAAATGATTTGTGTATAAGGAAATAATCCCTCAAAAGTTCTTTTGATAAAACATTTGTCAAAACATATTTGCACTTACTTTTTGGTATAACCCTAAGCCTTAATGGCTCTAATTTTTGAAGAGTCAATATATTCCATTTTATATTAATCACACGATCAAATAATGTAAAGGATTAAGTCTTTCATCACATGTTAAATATTCAAGGTACAGGTTTTCGTTGTTCGGTCAATTCAGGACAATCTATAAATAATTATTAACTCATTCTTATTCTTATAAATAAACAAATGGTCCTTAATGATCACAAGCATGAGTTTATCAAATTACAGCCTACACACGTGATTCACCAAATTTATGGATTCTACATGTGTATTAGTCAATCCAAACGACATCACGTGAAACTCATAATGTTCATTACAAGTACCGGATGTAGTGATTGGAATAGATAATCTTTTTCGCGGATGCGAAATTGATGATAACCATGCCGAGGATCAAAATTTTTAAAACATACGCTAGAACCTCGTAAATTATCGAACAAATCTATCATCTTGGGTAGTGGATATAGATTTTTAATCGTCAATTTACCTAGTCCACGGTAATCAATATATATAAGAAATAATAACACCAAAGCTCTTCATGATGAAGAGCTCGGTAGAATAAAATCTTTCTCTGACAACTCTCTTAGTTGTACGGTAATCCTTTTAATCTAGATGGTGCTGACATACAGTGCACATGCCACAAGTGCAGCACCGGGAATATAATCAATACCAATTTCAACTTGCCTTAATGGGAAAAGTCTAGGTAATTTACCAACAAATTCCTTCTAAAGTTTCAGATAACAGAAACATCTTATCTTTTGGGGGAATTCTACTCGAGTTCCCATCAATTAAGACAATGTCGTCATGTCATAATCAATCAATCCACTCTATTGGCACTATCAACTTTCCAGTTTCATTACCGTTGATAAGATGTAAACTTCTCAAAAGACTAATAATAACACATAATCCTTCACAGATTCAAGGATATTAGGAGACATAACTAACCTTAAAAGAGTAAGGTTAACACATAATCTAAGCAAGAGAATTTCAAATCAGATACAGACGAAAAAATTTAACGAATATGAATATATCCCATGTTTTCATAATTTGAGTACGCATTCGAAAGCTCCTCGGATCGTTACCCAGGTCATTCAAATATGAAATCTAATCAAAAGAAATGATAAGAACGTCGATACATCTGTTCGGGTATCAACACTCGGTAATCAGATACTTTTTCAAAGAATCTCACCACGGGAGAATTGGATCAGAAAGAATTGTCAATTGTCAAATAAGACAATTTCCACAGATGAGTAAATTCGACTCAGAAGAATAGATGCTACAGGCACATATGTAGGTGTCCCTATCAATATGTCCCTATTTTTCACTTCTTGCAGATCTCATAAAATTTAATCTTTCACAATTACAAAGAAAATGTAATGTTTGTTAACAATTTCATGGTGACTACTAATCAGCCTTGCATGGTCCATTCCAAATTGTATGTAGGCGCGCAACTATATACAATTTCAAGATTAACGATGCAATACTCAGTTCGTCAAAATTTTATCATCATGTTTATAATAAAAACATTTTCATGCTTAATTCTTAAATAAGAATCAAAATAAATTTACAAAGATGTTCTTTGTTATGGAAACAATTAAGTTTTCCAAGGTTTTTCATAAACAACTTCATTTCGATAACGATTACTTATAAATCTCACTTTAAATAATTCATGTGGTGATGAAAATCCAATTTTTCCCAAGGGATACTTTTGTATCTTATAAAAACGATGAGTGATCTGCAAAAGAGTGATGAAGAGTTGTTCACCAAGAATTAACTACAATATGAGAGGAAATGAGCTTTAGCCAAATAATCATGAGGTTCATGACCTCGGTGGCGCTCAAAAAGAATAATCCAAAACGTAACTCAAATCGAGATGAGTACTTGTTCATTGGTTGCATCACTAATGCGAACATTAGGATGAAGCAAGAAAAGATAGATAATATAAATACATGTAGAATTTAGCAATCAAAGGTAGTCTTTTCGTTAATCACAAACAAGTCAAAATTGTACCGTAACACATTATGTGTCACTATGTCATACAATTCCAAAAACTCATCATACCAACTGATGTCTCAGTTAAGTTGGGATTATTTTTAAAAGATACCACAATGAATACTAATCTACAAGAGTCATTAGGTGTTCCACATGTCCCAGAAGATCCATCGGTCTCAATTCAGAAGAAGATTTCTTCAATTTATTTCTTGGACACTAGGCATCCTCGTTAGTGGACAATGGCCTAGGAACAACCCTTATCACGAATTAACAATCAATTAAAACCTTATAATTCAATCACATGACTTAACGACTTCCTCTTAACAATTTCTTATTCCATACAAGTTAAATTTTACTTTATTCAAGTTTTAATCAACTTATACTCAATGCGATATCCTACCTCATTCTTCAATACTTTCAACCTTATTCTTAGTCCTTCAAAGTGTAATAAAAGCTCGATATGAACAACACTGAATTTCCAATCCTATAGCTCTTACAACAATAGTTATCAAATGAGTCACTAGTATGAAATGACTCGATCAGTCAATTAGACTTCTCGGAAAGGTACTAGTTGCATGAGGCTTTTGGGTAATGGTTCCAGTGACAGTCTCAAGTGCAACATTCACCCTTTCGATTTCAAATTTAAGAATTGGGTGACAACGAATCAGATGACACCTTTCCAGGTGGTAACGTTTTGTCAAACTCCACTCTATAAGGAAAGATCGTCATGACATCGATATCAATTTTAATCTCGCCAATTCTTCTTTAATATCGTAATCAACTAATATCAACATTTCTACGAATATCAACCATTTTTTGGGATCATAAATATCCACAACTTGGTTTAGATCTAGGATAGGTAGAATTCCTACGAGAATAACTTCGATTAATTTACTAGGGGATTTAGGGTTCCTTGTGACAATCTACGTCGTATAAATACCTCGTATAAATATCAAAATAATCATCAAATAATCATGTAATAAAATTACATCATATATATATATATATATATATATAATCCAAGTTATATATATATTAAAATAACACTTCTCAGTCTGGCCTTGTCGGTAACTCGGGAATTCTTTGGCACCGTTATAGTCAAAAGATTTTTAGACATTTTTAGAAAAATGTTTATAGTTAAAAGATTTTGAAATGTTTTATTCAAAACCTTGGTTTTAAAAATCTTTCGTTCTCTATAACGAGAGCTCTGATACCAAACTGTAACACCCCCAAATTTACACAACTCAATACAGCGGAAGACTCGTTGGTGTTATGGGATAGCACATTACTCACATCATATACAACGCTTAAAAATCGCGTCGTTTATTAATAAAGCATTTCCATTCATAAATATCAAATTTACATAGGTCCCAAGTCATATTATTTCATACAATTTAACAAAAGATTTGAATGGAAATTGTTATTTAAGTGCGGGCCATGAATTCTTGTTGTCTTCACGACAATTACCTTCAAGTACCTGAGAAAAAACTTGTTAAAAGAAAAGGGTCAGCGATAACGCCGAGTGAATTCATAGAGTTTAATAAAATCCTTCAATATAACATCGGTATAAAATTATTACCGAAAATCATTTCGTACAAATCTTTGTAATAGGCCATAAAATCGCCAAAGTCATTTTATACAAATCCTTATCAAAATCATAATATAGGCTTTCGCCTTCAAAATCATTATACGAACCATTGTCGTTAAAACATCATACAATACGTTTTATAACGTTGTATAGATTAAATAAAAACCGTTATATGAATATGGTTATATAAAACCAAAACACGAACATAATATCAATGATAAGACCCTGTATTGCTAGTCAGGCAATATATCGTAATTCAATGCTTAAAGCAGTATTTTGTTAATTGGATTATTATAAGCCGCATGACATTGTTACCTTACTACAACAAACAACGGGTAGCTAGCCCGAAACTCATTTAATCATTCATCAGGTCATACAATCATTCGGGTCCAAATCAATAAACAGACAATCGGGACAACTGGTGTACTATTTTATTAAAACTAACATGTTATCTCCCTCGCTGGTTTATAAAACATTTCATAAAAACATTTAAAAGAGTGCGGGGCTATGAACTCACGTTGATGTGGGAAAGCGGGTTATCGGCAATTCGGATGTACGGTACATGCTTCAATCACGGAAACCTAGACAAATAATACTCGTCTTAGACTCTTGTCCAATGACTTTATAAAAATAACAAATATACATATGATGATTTTATACATATGATGATGATCAAGTGGGTTTATACATCTTTACTCATTCATTAAAGTGTTTATGTGTTGGTAACATTTTTATACTAGTTATACTAGTTCAATTTAATTACATTTTGGAGGCCCAATAGGCCCATTACTAGCCCACTACATTTTATTAGCCCAATTATACTTTTATTATCAGTATTATACTTTACATGTTGGGCCCAAGTGGGTTAATTCCAATAAGTAAATTTTATAAGTGTTTAGCCCATTTAGTTGAATTATTAGTCCAATAATGCTAACTTAGCCCGTTAATGTCCGTATGTCATATAGTTCGGGTTTTATCGGTTTTTACTTGTATTAGGTACTTATATATATCAGTATATAACTTTTAAAAACTTTACATTAGAACTCGTCTAAGTTTTAATTGGCGAAAAACGTTAATTTTACGGTAATAGCCGAAAAAGTCGTAAAAATCATGTTTATAGTTTTTATAACTTATAAATCTTATTCAACTACCATTTTTATAAAGTGTCCATTTATTTAACCTTATACATATTTATATAAATTAAATTTATAAGTTAGTGGGTTTTAATTCATATTTTATAATATATTAGTTTGAGTGCTTATATAATACTATTAAACATTAATTCTTCAAAATTTGATTTTTAGTTTCATCTTCACCATTTTTATCATATCTTGATTTCTATAAGGAGATAGAAGCTCATTTTTGGATGGCATAAACTTCATATTATGTGCTACAAATAAGTTAGTTATAGCTACTGCTCATTCCATGTCTAACTATACTTAACAGTCCCTACAAAACAGACTATTTAGATTGGTACACTCATCTTGTTTTGATCATATCTAACTCATTTTTATGATTCCATTGTATGGACAACTCTCACATGTGTATGAAATCTAACACTTACTGTAAATGGATTCCACCATGCAATTTTATCAGTTCATAACTTGGTTACTTACTGTTTTTATACAGCCAACAATTTAAGCAAGATTTTAGCCTTGTTTCTTATGGTTTTTCATCTTTTTAATCATATTTATCAACACTTGATACCGACACAAAAATTTTATCATCATATATTCATCATATACATATACAATAAGAAAGAAAATACATGATTACATAATCAAAATAACAATAGGATGGGGAGAACAATCTTTATACCACCAATATGATGTAGGTTGTGATTAAGACATGGATTTTGATGGAAGAACTTGTGGTAGATCAACACCAATCTTCATGGCCACCAATACTTGTAAACTTAATGTAGAAATCAGCCCTTGGAAATTACCAAATCACCTCCTTGGATGTTAGGATCACCTTCAATCTTCATATCTTCAAAGGGTCTTCATCTTAATCAAATGATGATGTTTTGTGGTGGTAACAGGGACGGCCAAAAATGGCTAGAGAGAGAGATATGTGTGGTTTTTGCATGTATCTAAATGTGAGAAATGGTTTCAAATAGCTAACTAGTGGTTTTTGTGATGTTGGTCAAAGGAAGAGGACATGTGTCCTTCCTTTACATAATAAGTTGACACCTTTGAGGTGTTTTGGCTTATGTTGGACGCCACACATAGTGGGGTGGGCAAGTGTAAAACTTGTCCCGTCCTACTAATTTACGGATACTCCTCGATTCTAGTTTCCTCGATTTGCGTGCCCTCGGGTCGTTTTACGAAAAACTTTCTTATAAATTATGAATCAACGACACAAAACGAATCTAATAAAATTGTCTCATAAAAAACGGAGTTCAAAAACGTAAATACGTAATCCTAAGGTTTCCGGTTTAGTCGTAAAGGACGTTAAATTATAATCGTAAGTCCTAATCTCTTCTCGTAAATTTGTGAGTTTATGAACCAACACAAATTTAAATCTTAAAATAATATTCACGGATAAATTCATTTTCTGAAAATGGTGTATGTAAACGTAAGCACGTAACGTAGAATCCTCCGGTTTAGACGTAGTCGATGCTACTTCAAGACGTAAATCCAAATTTCTTCCCATAAATAAGTGAATTCATAATATAACATTAAAATAATGTTTTTAAATAATATTTTTGAGAATAAAATATAAACCATAAATTGACAGATTGGCACAGCATTTACCCCTAAACAGGATCCTTGTCCTCAAAGATAATCGTTTTCATTTGGAGAGATTATCATTGAAAACTATCGTATTAGGATCGAGATCGAATCTTGTGAGAGCATCTGTAAGAAGGAGTTGGGAGGAAGACACCCGACATACACCCGTTGTGAGTTGGACATGTCTTTTAGGTTTAAGGTTTCCTATGATGACAAACCTAACCTTGCAAAATACCCAACCCGCGAGACCTGAAATGATTGTTGAAATTAGGATCTGATTATTGACTGTCAATAGTGGGCAGGAGGTTATGTGAATATGAAATGTATATCTTGAAGTTCCAAATGAGTAGCGAAGTTATACCAAAAATTTTAACCATGGAAAAATGAATTAATGATCTGAAAGATCATGGGAAATAAGTCCCCGTTGAATGGGACCATTGAGATGATGTAAAAGATTGGTTTGAAAGGCATATAAGCTGGATCTACCCTAGGACTTCAAGAGCTGCGTGAATTATGTTTCGTATATCGAACTTGATAAAATGCCTATCAAGTGAAAATCTGACTATTCCTTAATGAAGTTTAGATCGATGAAAAGTTGTATTCATCAAAAACCCGTGAACATCATGGATAGAGAAAGTAAGTCAACAATAAGCCTGATCTTATTCCCGTAGTTGTGTTTGATGAAACTCGTGTATTGTAATGGATTACATTTGGGAGAAAAGACCAAATGTGGAGGAAATACCCACATGGCTTTAACTCTATAAGAAGCGAGTAGTAATTATTCAAGCATAACACAAGACTTCTAGTGTTTTGTATCATTACTTTGCCTCGTCCCTTCAATTGGGATGGTAAATAGTACTCTCATCAAGGTTCGTTCCTAATGACTTCTGAGCAAATCTCTAGAAATTCAATGCGAAGCGAGGATCTTGATAGAGATGATCGATACAGGCACACCATGTTTACACAACTCCTTTAAATACAAAAGAGTCAATTTCTTCATCAAGAATCTATCCTTAACAGGAATGTGAAATTGGGTATAATGCAGTTCGTTTTTCTCAGTTCTTGCTAATTGAAAGTCCTAACAATTTCGGGTTTTTAACTGTTTTTAGTTGTTAATCTTTTTTGGATATTCTATTTGCTAATTCAAACAACACGTAAAAACAATGGAAAATATTAATCTACTTATACGTAAAACAAATTGTCAAATACCACATTTTTATTCAATTAAGGACAAGGTACTAGTAAGCAAAGCACAAGTAACTAACTAACAAGTTTAACAAGAAAATGTAACTAATCCAACAATCTAACAAATTTACCAAATTTAACAAACTTAACCAACTAGAAAGTGTAACAAATTCCAACAAAATTTCAACTAATTTTTTATCAAAGTCTAACTAACCTTTTTTATAAAATTCTAACTAATCTATTTTTTTAACAAATGAAATTTTATAAAATTCTACAAAATTTAACCAATTCTAAAAATACCAAAACTTGTAAAAATAACATTCTTTTTATAAAATCTAAATGTTTAACAAATCTAAATTTTTATAAAATCTATACTCACTAAAAATGAATTAAACTAATTTGAGCCTTTTTCATTAACTAGTTCTGATAGCCCAACAAGTAAACCCAATAACCAAAAGAAGTAAACTGTCCACTAACTGCTCAATCTAACTGGCGAAATGTAATTCTAACTAAAGTTTTTCAACAGTTATTATATCGAATTGCATGCATGATTTTATACTAACGTCTTATACTAACAGTACAAAAAACGTAACTAAAGAAAACTTATATAGAACGTAACTAGTGCTTAACCTGGGCATCCGTCGTCTAGTCCGTTGATGGCGAAGCTTAGCGCTGAGCTAGCTTAATCGAACACAACCTTAGAATGTGTACCGAAACAAACTATTATCGTAAACGAACTCGAAGCTATCGAACCAATATCAGCAACACATTTCTGAACAAAGACTTGTTAAATCATCGCCGTCAACGCAAGAACTCAGCTATCCCACACTTGTACTACTTTAAATGTAATGACGAATCTCGGAATCAACTGCTACTATGTAAATCAGCTTCGAGCTATCAAACCAAACGAATCGAAACTGATATCGAAACTCCTACTCAAGATTACTTTACAACTTCGATCTGAAAATTACTTCGTATGTAACACCGGCTATCACTATCAACTCGTACTGATCAATCTGCTGCTACAATAAAACCTCGAAAATCCGAATGCGTCTTTGTGAATCTCTCTATACTAAACTCAGATATCGACACCTGTTGAAACTAACACCAACCGCAAAGAACTAGAACCTATCTGCTGCTACTATCCTGCTACGGTCTTGATCACAAATGAAATAAAACGTTCCTTCTTGAACTGAAATCAGGATTGTTTAACAAAAGTATCATCCTACTTCACGAACTAACACTAGCAGAACTTGACTCATTCACCAGATATCATCACATAAACGCAACAGAAATATTACAGCACTCTCTAACATCACGAACAACAAGGTATCATCAAACCAAAATCAGAACTCCATAAACTCGCGTTATACAGAACGTGTATAGAATTGAGAAGCTATTGAAACCAAAATGTGAACTTCAAAACATAACAAACTCAATATAGAGTTCATTAATCGCTTCACTGGAACATCAATGTGAAGCTTGGTATCAACTCGAACTTGAATTTGCAGAATGAATGGGAAAATAGTGAAGTAAAGGTTAACTAAATTGAATGAGAAGGTTGTTGTTTATTGAATGATAGTAGATGAAGATACAAACTGAGGTTGTTATAACAGAATTGTAACAGAATACAAACTAGCTAGCAATGGAAATAGAGTTGGAGAATGTACAACTAAATGTAACTACTGTGTGTTTCCACACCTAAAAACTACTCGAAATATATTACTCAAATGAAGTGAAAATGGGTCTATTTATAAGCGAGTGTTGAAGTATAGTAAGTTGTGTGTGACGTGGCATTACTGGGTTGGAAGGAAACCAGTAACTCCGATTATCCTCCCTTTACGTTGAGCTTTGCATGGCTTTTATGGAAAGAAAAATCCATTTGTCTCTTCCTTCTTTAAAACTGCCAGCAAGAATGAATCATTGTTACTTTCACCATTTAACACAAAAGGTCATTGTAGTTTTGTCTTTGGAGACTTGAGATAGAGTCTTCACAAAATTGTTAATCTTTGTCCTTTTAGCTTCAAACTTGCATAAAAATGATCCTTTGACTTTTTGACTTGTACTTTGACCATATTTGACTTTGATCTTGACTTTTCCAAAATTGCACTTTAGGTCCTTCATCTTTGAAATGTTGTCAAGATAGGTCCTTGTTCTTCAAAGTCTTGTCACTCTTGATCCTTCTTTGTCTTTTTCATCCAATTAAGCTTGATTTTCTTCTTGTTTGCTTGAAATTGTATCCTTCTTACCTACACAAGTGTACACAAACACAAACATACCACATAATACTGTTTTTTGCAAGATAAATCGGTATTTTGCTTCATGTTTTAGGGTTATTTGTTGATAAAAGGATATGAGTTTAAGCTCATATCAAAATCCCCTACACTTGAACATTGTCATGTCCTCATGCAATATTATATATTAAAGCTCAAATTTACATTTCCCTCATAATTAACCCACCTTGGCCATATGAGATGCATCTACACTACTCTAAACTAAATGATGCATGATTTTGACTTTTAATAATGCAATGAACAAAATACAATTCTATCTATATCTTTTTGATTTTTTTTCTTGAAATGGTTTTGATGGAAATAACTCATAAAGAATTCAATGGCTTAGATTAGGGCTTGGGTACCATGGACATTTATCACCTTAAGTTTCACTTTCCCATACCAAGCTTAAAAATGGGATCATTGCATTCACAAGTAAAAAGTGCATCAACTTATTCATGACAATAAATGTGGAACCGGTTATTATTTGAGCAAATTGCTTGTGGGCAAATTTGTCATTTATTTCAAGCGTGAAGTATAAGAAATGCAAAACCCAAAAATAAGGAAGCACGGTTTTAATCCTAAGTAATCCTCTCATCCATTACTTGAAAAACCGCTCACAATTAATACAAGTCCGTTTCAAGAGTAATAAGTCATTCGCCTTATGTGTAAAATCCTCATGTCATGCTTTCATAAGTAGCTACACACTCGCTAAGGAAAGAAAAATAAAACTCACGCAATAATTTACATCCGCCATCTTTTTGAGACTTTGGATCTTCAACCCCGCAACCCGTCAAGGTAATATTGGATTGGAGCAATCTATTGAATCCCCGCAACCCGTCAAGGTAATATTGGAACTCAATAGTCACTATAATTAACACCACACTGCCCCTCTTGGGAGTCTTGTATTATTTTTTATTTATTTTTTTTTTTTCTTTTTTTTTTTTTCTAGCCACTCATTTTTTTCATAAGCCGCTCTTATTTTTCTTTATTCCTCACAAAGAAATTTGAAAAGAAGAAAAGGAAAAAACACCCGCTAAATATGGAGCATGACATAAGTCTAGTACACATAAAACGTGCTAACTTAGAATCTTAAAACGTACTCATATCAACCATAAATGATTAGCCAAAAATGCATAAGAGATTACAAACCAATTAAAACCGTACTTGATTATTTATTAACAATTATATACATGCGAAAAAAATAGAGGTCAAGAAGAGAAGGGTTTAGCCACAAGTAATTGCCATGAAGTCTATCTAGCCCTTTTACACTTGCTTCAACTCTATCATTTCCCATTCTCCACAAATTTAAAATTTCAAATAATGAAATTGGTGGATGCTTAGCCTAATAGACCAATGAAGGACTACATGGTTAAGGATACTAGCTAGAGAGTGCTAAAATAAGCAAACTCGGGTTGAGTCAAAATATCCATGGCGGGCCTAATATGTCAAAGAAATCTAAATTTGTTAAAACCATGTTTTATTATATTTTTCCTTTTTTATTTATTTTGATGAAAAATAAAAGAATATATACAATGCAAATGTGATATGCAAAATGAAAAATGATTGATGCAAAAATTATGAATGCATATTTTGGTTGGCCAAAGTAGATCAAAAATTTGAAAAATGTTGAAAATTCAATTTTTCCATGTTATCATGCAAGACAATGACAAGTTCTAGGTAAGGTCACTTCGATAGAAGACCCCCCTACACTTAAGCTAAACATTGTCCTCAATGTTTAAGAGCATGGAAGAATAAAAACTTCCCCTACACTTATGACAATGAATAGACTTTGCTTATCCCAAGTTAAGGAAAGGACAACTATTAGTGAAATCATGTTTAAGCACAAGGTGTCAATGAAAATTCACTAAAGTAACGAAGTGAACCGGATACAAGGGCCTCCTCCATAAGCTCCAAAGCATGAGATGAGTGAGCAACCCTACAAACAATCATGAAAACAAAAGAAGGTCTCCCCCCTACACTTAATCTTGACTATATACCTTTTTATGATTCCTATCCTATCACACTCTATACTAGATGATCTAATCCTAGTTATTCAAGCTTGATTTAAAGAGTCTCTAGCTCGACTCATCCCACACTCAAAAGTGTCTAAAACCTATCATGGAGAAATTTTTTTTCCCTTTTGAAGAAAAATCTCCATGATGAGGTAAAACAAGTGTTCATTTACCAAAACTCCATAAATATCCACCAGGATCAAATACATAATTACCCTCCCACTTATAACACAATTCAACAACTAGCTTCCCAAGCAATGGTGAAAAGAATGAGGTGTAATTCTCTAAAATGGTTTCCCATATGTTCTTCCCAAGGTGATAGGGTAAAGCTCTCAAATCTTTCACAAGGTTTCCTTTTATTGCATCAGGTGGATACTGAGATGGTTTAGCAAGCTCTATGCCAGGATCAAAAATCCGTTCCTTGATGGGAAAACAACAAGTGTTGGTTGCCTTAGAAGATTCTCCTTTGTAGTTCACATGGTGAGAGAAAGGTTGTGAAGGCATGGGTAACAACAAGCTCTTGGAAGGAACCATCATGACTTGTTTTCCTTTATCACTTTGAAAGGTTGAGATGGGCAAGGAAGAAGGTAAAGGATCTTCATGCAATAGAGATTCTAAATAGAGTATGTCCCCCTCCTCATCAAAATATCCAAGAGTATACTCAAAAGGTATATCCACCTCTAAAAACTCATCAATCTCATCAATGATAGAATCCTCCTCATCACCATAAACATCATAGATAGGTCTATCAAAGATTGGTGATTCCTCAAAACCCAAAGAAGTATGATCATCAACAAATGGAGAGTCACAAGTAAAAATCTCATCATCACTATATTCATCATATATTGGTGTATCACAAAGAAGAGATTCTTCATCACTAAAATCCGCATGAATATCATCATTATCATGGAAAAGTGGATTGTCATATGGGGTTTCACCAAGGTTTAGCTCTTGAGGTTCATGAAAATCCAAGGATGAAGTAATGGAAGCTATGGTCGCAACATATGGAGGATCATAATTACCACTTGTGCAAGCTTCATGAAAATATTCACCACAAACTTCATCAAGGATATCAACTTGATTTACCTCCTTATCAATAACATCAATATGCTTCACGGTCTCGTGTTCATTGGATTTCTTAGACAACTTCCCCGTGTTAAACACAACTCTTTCATCTCCTACCCGCATTATGAGTTCACCTTCCGCCACATCTATTAGAGTTCGACCCGTTCTCAAAAATGGCCTACCAACAATCAAAGGAACTCTCGAATCCATATCATAATCAACTACCACAAAATCCGCGGGAAAAGTAAATCTATCAACCCCAACAAAAACATCCTCCGTAATTCCCACCGGATAAGCTATAGTACGGTTGGCCAACTCAAGAGTCATCTTAGTAGGAGTGAGCTCGGGAAGTGAAAGTCTCTTCCAAACCGATAATGGCATAAGATTTATGCTTGCTCCTAAATCCGCTAAAGCCATACAATTTTCCACCCCCGGGAAATTGCAAGGAATCAAAAACCTCCCAGGATCTCCAAGCCTAGTAGGCAACTTCTTAAGCAAAACCGCGGAGCAATTTTCATTCAATGAAGCATTAGGCAAATCCACCAATCTTTCCTTGTTAGAAAGCAAGTCCTTAATCATCTTAGCAAACTTAGGCATATTGGCTAAGGCTTCCGCAAAGGAGATATTGATGTTAAGTTGCTTGAACATCCTCAAAAAGTTAGAAACTTGGATATCATCCTTGTTCTTAAGCTTTTCTTTTCTCAATCTTGAAGGATAAGGAAGACTTGGTTTTGGTTGTGGTTGAGGTGTGGATGAAGGATTTTCCTTATTGAGTGTTTCATGAATAGGCTTTGAAAATGGAGAAATGGGAGCATTTTGAGGTGGTGAAGTAGAAGTAGAGGGCTTGTCACAAGTAGGAGCACAAGTGGGTTGAACAATAGTAGGTTTAGGAGGTGAAGGATCCTTTGTTGTTGTTCCACTCCTTGTTGTAATAGCATTGACATTGGCCCTAGGGTTTGTTTGTGTGTTAGAAGGTAAAGCCCCTTGTGGTCTTTGAGTTACCGCCACTAAAACCCTATTGATTTGGTCACTCATTCTTTTCTCCATTTCACGCATTTTCTTGTCAACATACTCTTGAGTCTCTTGCATCCCATATCCTTGATTTGGAACTTGAGGGTAAGCTTGATTTGGTATTGGAGCATATGCTTGATTGGGAATAAATGGAAGTGGTTGATTAAATCCTTGTTGTGGTGGATAAAAGGTATTTGCTTGAGGTTGAAATTGATTGGGTGCCTTGTAGTTATTTCCTTGGTATGGTGGTCTTTGCCCTTGATTCCTTGGTAAAATTTGAGGAGTATTTTGGGGAATTTGGGTGGGTGGTTGGGGTGGGAAGCCGGGTGGAGAAAGGTAGTTTTGGGATTTGTAAGAAAGGTTATTTGGATTGATGTTAGGCTTGAAGTGTCCACGGTGTTCCTCTTGGTAAGCATAGCATTCCCCTTGATACCCTTGCACCTTATCACATTGTTCATAAGAATGGGGACCTCCACAAGTAACACAAGAAATGGCAATGGCATTCACATTATTTGAAGAATTGTTCAATGAAACAGTCTTAAAAGCTTGAACTATCTCATGAGTCATTTCTTGTTGTCCTTGTTTGACTTGTTGAAGGATCTCTTTAAGAAGTTGGGTGTCACAAGGAGTTTGAGAAGTGTTTTGGATAACATGAACCCTTTCTTCAAATTGATTGTTTGTTTGAACCGTTGCCTTAGTCTCAATAATGTCCAAAGCCTCTTGATAAGTCTTAAGAAGAATACTCCCTCCCGCGGAAGCATTGAGTGAATCTTGGTGGTGAGCTTTAAGGCCATCATAAAAGAGACTTATTTGGTGAACTTGATCCAATCCATGATTAGGGCATCGCCTCAACAACTCACTATACTCTTCCCAAGCATCACTAAAGGATTGACTAGGTTTTTGTTGAAAGCCCATAATTAAAGTCCTCAAAGCCATAGTCTTTTGTGGAGGAAAGAACTTGTTCAAAAACTTAGTGGTAAAACCATCCCATGTGGTGATACTCTCGGGTGGTTGGGTGTCTAACCAATGCTTAGCACTCCCCTCTAAGGAAAATGACACTAACATCAACCTAATGACCTCATGTGGAACTCCATTATGCTTAATGGTATTGCAAAGTGAAAGGAATCTCTTAAGATGAGCATGAGGATCCTCATTATGTTTACCAAGGAAAGGTGATAGTGCAACCATATTGATCATAGATGTATGTAGCTCAAATGTGTTAGCGGGAAAGTCGGGAATCTTAATGGCACTAGAATATCCATGAATGTTGGATTGCATACGTTCATACAAAGTACGATTATCAATAGCCATGACTTCTTGTGGTGGAGTCAAAGCACGATTCTCGTGATCGGCTTGGTGGACGGTGGTGGTCTTACTCTTTCTCTTTTTCTTCCTTTTCGGAGGAAGAGGTTGTACACCAATCGGTATTTGTGCACGCCCGCGAGTGAGCATGCAACTCAATACGAGGAATGAGAGAGAAGCCCTCGTGTGACTTTGAAGAGAAATGGATTATCCTCTTCGAGTTTCAATATTAAATATCCACAAGAAAATAACAATATATGTATATACTACTTTGGGTGCAAGACCCTCAATGAAGCCTTCCTTCTTAGAATACTTACAAGTGAACGGGGGGTTAGGTGGCGCGAAGCACTTAAGTACCTATTGACCCTTAGATGGCATTTTATAGCACATCGCCTTTCTATTCACTTAAATGTTTGTATTCTTCGAATTGTTGCTTATTGAGAGTATTTATCTATTCTTGCTTTATTTTGTTTGATCGATACACGTGTCAAGGACCGGAACGCCCCTCAACACGGTGTATTGCCTCGGCAATACTTATGGAAGATATGTAGATTGATTGTTCTTATACGTATACGTATTTACTTATAATAATATATGGAAAATATTTTTGTATTTATGAATTTTTAAGGGAAAATACTATATGTACATAAAAACCGAGAGAATCCAATAATATATATTTTGGGTGCAATCTCTTAGGAAAAAGATTGCTTTTTGGATTTTTTTTATTTTTTTGGTCAATTCTTTAGGAAAAGAATTGTTTTGTTAATTTTTTAGTTTTTATATATTTTTATATTTTTGATTTTTTATTTGTTTTTGATTTATGATACGTAAAAATAACGTTCACAAAATGAACGGATCCCAAAAGCCAATGAAAACCGTCAATCGATAGTCTCTCGTGTAGTCAAAGAACCGGCAGCGGCGCCATTTGAAATTGGGTATAATGCAGTTCGTTTTTCTCAGTTCTTGCTAATTGAAAGTCCTAACAATTTCGGGTTTTTAACTGTTTTTGGTTGTTAATCTTTTTTGGATATTCTATTTGCTAATTCAAACAACACGTAAAAACAATGGAAAATATTAATCTACTTATACGTAAAACAAATTGTCAAATACCATATTTTTATTCAATTAAGGACAAGGTACTAGTAAGCAAAGCACAAGTAACTAACTAACAAGTTTAACAAGAAAATGTAACTAATCCAACAATCTAACAAATTTACCAAATTTAACAAACTTAACCAACTAGAAAGTGTAACAAATTCCAACAAAATTTCAACTAATTTTTTATCAAAGTCTAACTAACCTTTTTTATAAAATTCTAACTAATCTATTTTTTTAACAAATGAAATTTTATAAAATTCTACAAAATTTAGCCAATTCTAAAAATACCAAAACTTGTAAAAATAACATTCTTTTTATAAAATCTAAATGATTAACAAATCTAAACTTTTATAAAATCTATACTCACTAAAAATGAATTAAACTAATTTGAGCCTTTTTCATTAACTAGTTCTGATAGCCCAACAAGTAAACCCAATAACCAAAAGAAGTAAACTGTCCACTAACTGCTCAATCTAACTGGCGAAATGTAATTCTAACTAAAGTTTTTCAACAGTTATTATATCGAATTGCATGCATGATTTTATACTAACGTCTTATACTAACAGTACAAAAAACGTAACTAAAGAAAACTTATATAGAACGTAACTAGTGCTTAACCTGGGCATCCGTCGTCTAGTCCGTTGATGGCGAAGCTTAGCGCTGAGCTAGCTTAATCGAACACAACCTTAGAATGTGTACCGAAACAAACTATTATCGTAAACGAACTCGAAGCTATCGAACCAATATCAGCAACACATTTCTGAACAAAGACTTGTTAAATCATCGCCGTCAACGCAAGAACTCAGCTATCCCACACTTGTACTACTTTAAATGTAATGACGAATCTCGGAATCAACTGCTACTATGTAAATCAGCTTCGAGCTATCAAACCAAACGAATCGAAACTGATATCGAAACTCCTACTCAAGATTACTTTACAACTTCGATCTGAAAATTACTTCGTATGTAACACCGGCTATCACTATCAACTCGTACGGATCAATCTGCTGCTACAATAAAACCTCGAAAATCCGAATGCGTCTTTGTGAATCTCTCTATACTAAACTCAGATATCGACACCTGTTGAAACTAACACCAACCGCAAAGAACTAGAACCTATCTGCTGCTACTATCCTGCTACGGTCTTGATCACAAATGAAATAAAACGTTCCTTCTTGAACTGAAATCAGGATTGTTTAACAAAAGTATCATCCTACTTCACGAACTAACACTAGCAGAACTTGACTCATTCACCAGATATCATCCCATAAACGTAACAGAAATATTACAGCACTCTCTAACATCACGAACAGCAAGGTATCATCAAACCAAAATCAGAACTCCATAAACTCGCGTTATACAGAACGTGTATAGAATTGAGAAGCTATTGAAACCAAAATGTGAACTTCAAAACATAACAAACTCAATATAGAGTTCATTAATCGCTTCACTGGAACATCAATGTGAAGCTTGGTATCAACTCGAACTTGAATTTACAGAATGAATGGAAAAATAGTGAAGTAAAGGTTAACTAAATTGAATGAGAAGGTTGTTGTTTATTGAATGATAGTAGATGAAGATACAAACTGAGGTTGTTATAACAGAATTGTAACAGAATACAAACTAGCTAGCAATGGAAATTGAGTTGGAGAATGTACAACTAAATGTAACTACTGTGTGTTTCCACACCTAAAAACTACTCGAAATATATTACTCAAATGAAGTGAAAATGGGTCTATTTATAAGCGAGTGTTGAAGTATAGTAAGTTGTGTGTGACGTGGCATTACTGGGTTGGAAGGAAACCAGTAACTCCGATTATCCTCCCTTTACGTTGAGCTTTGCATGGCTTTTATGGAAAGAAAAATCCATTTGTCTCTTCCTTCTTTAAAACTGCCAGCAAGAATGAATCATTGTTACTTTCACCATTTAACACAAAAGGTCATTGTAGTTTTGTCTTTGGAGAATTGGCAGCTTAAATCTTTTAGAAAGCACTTCTAGCAATTGACAATTCTGGCCCTTGAAGTCTTCCAACTTTGGCAGTTTGTTGATTCTTGTTGTAACTTTGGAGACTTGAGATAGAGTCTTCACAAAATTGTTAATCTTTGTCCTTTTAGCTTCAAACTTGCATAAAAATGATCCTTTGACTTTTTGACTTGTACTTTGACCATATTTGACTTTGATCTTGACTTTTCCAAAATTGCACTTTAGGTCCTTCATCTTTGAAATGTTGTCAAGATAGGTCCTTGTTCTTCAAAGTCTTGTCACTCTTGAACCTTCTTTGTCTTTTTCATCCAATTAAGCTTGATTTTCTTCTTGTTTGCTTGAAATTGTATCCTTCTTACCTACACAAGTGTACACAAACACAAACATACCACATAATACTGTTTTTTGCAAGATAAATCGGTATTTTGCTTCATGTTTTAGGGTTATTTGTTGATAAAAGGATATGAGTTTAAGCTCATATCAGAATGATATTAGCAGATTTGGTCAGTCTGTCGACGATGACCCAAATAGAATCAAATTCAGATGATGACCTTTGTAATAGCTAGAGGTTTACTAATGTATGAGGCGATGTCTGCCTTCATAATTTGCCATCAGTACAACTTCTTCAGCTAAAGATACTTATCCTTATGATATTCCAACATAACTACATCTCAATATTTAAGCAACCACAAGTGGCCTTTTATACATTTAACGCCATCGGCTTCTTAATTCTAATGGTTCACATTAGCCGCGAATCCCTTTTTATTATCTATATTATCCTTCTTACAAGCATCAATTGTTTCTAAATTGTTCGGCAATTTATTTTGCACATTCATTATTAAGGAACACATCCTAATTGATTCTTTATCCTTTTTACATAATGCGTCAGTATTTACATTCATCTTTCCTGATGAAATAATTATCATGTCTACAATTTACTCAGAAATTCTTTCTTCATATTTTCTAAGTCTTAGTTCTATCTCAACTATTATTTTTTTCAGTTTTGCTTGATCCGACGTTTTAAAGCGTCGATAATTATTACACGTAAATTAACAATAAATATTAAGTTTTTATGAAACGTAAACGTTAAAAGTTTAAATTTCTTAATTCGACAAATTATAATAAAATGTTCAAAAAATAATAAATTTGAATTTAATTAACATGATTTTTGTTGATTTATCAAAAATAATTGTTAAGATTCATAAATGTTTGAAAAATCTTTGGTTATACTTTGGTCAAAATTTTCTTAGTTGAAAAGCAAAAAGTGTCATTTCAAATTTCAAGTCATGGTTTAAATGGTTTCCTCAATCCCTCTTAGGTTGTCTTGAGGTATACACAAACATTTACCCCTAAACAGGTGTTTAGTTAAATGATTTGTGTATAAGGAAATAATCCCTCAAAAGTTCTTTTGATAAAACATTTTTCAAAACATATTTGCACTTCCTTTTTGGTATAACCCTAAGCCTTAATGGCTCTAATTTTTGAAGAGTCAATATATTCTATTTTCTATTAATCACACGATCAAATAATGTAAAGGATTAAGTCTTTCATCACATGTTAAATATTCAAGGTACAGGTTTTCGTTGTTCGGTCAATTCAGGACAATCTATAAATAATTATTAACTCATTCTTATTCTTATAAATAAACAAATGGTCCTTAATGATCACAAGCATGAGTTTATCAAATTACAGCCTACACACGTGATTCACCAAATTTATGGATGCTACATGTGTATTAGTCAATCCAAACGACATCACGTGAAACTCCTAATGTTCATTACAAGTACCGGATGTAGTGATTGGAATAGATAATCTTTTTCGCAGGATGCGAAATTGATGATAACCATGCCGAGGATCAAAATTTTTAAAACATACGCTAGAACCTCGTAAATTATCGAACAAATCTATCATCTTGGGTAGTGGATATAGATTTTTAATCGTCAATTTACCTAGTCCACGGTAATCAATATATATAAGAAATAATAACACCAAAGCTCTTCATAATGAAGAGCTCGGTAGAATAAAATATTTCTCCGACAACTCTCTTAGTTGTACGGTAATCCTTTTAATCTAGATGGTGCTGACGTACAGCGCACATGCCACAAGTGCAGCACCGGGAATATAATCAATACCAATTTCAACTTGCCTTAATGGTAAAAGTGTAGGTAATTTACCAACAAATACCTTCTAAAGTTTCAGATAACAGAAACATCTTATCTTTTGGGGGAATTCTACTCGAGTTCCCATCAATTAAGACAATGTCGTCATGTCATAATCAACCAATCCATTCTACTGGCACTATCAACTTTCCAGTTTCATTACCGTTGATAAGATGTAAACTTCTCAAAAGACTAATAATAACACATAATCCTTCACAGATTCAAGGATATTAGGAGTCATAACTAACCTTTAAGATATTGCTCAAAGTTAAACTCCCACATCTCAAAATTATCTGGGTCTAGCATGGGAATCTTGATGTTGTGGTTTGAGGAGGAGGAGGAGTTTGCTTCTGGGGTAGACATGATGTTTTTAGGGTTTTGTGAAAATTAGGGTTTTTGGTAATTTAGGGTTCTTGTGTTCTTTAGATCAAACTTTCTCAACAAGCTCTGATACCACTTGTTGATCCCAAACTTAGATCGATTTAGCTTGTGTAAACGAGATTAAATCAAGTTAAACACGTAGAGAAACTTTGTTGTGTATAAAACAATTTAAGTATTATGCGGAATTAATACTCAAACAAGAACACACAAACAATTGTAAAACAAACTTTCACTTGATTGATTAGAACAAACTTGCTTAGAATGAAAGTGTTAAACGTATGAAAACTTATATGAAACAAAACCTAAAGGTCTGCTTTTATA